>VMDR010005472.1:0-51484 GCA_007922815.1 Macrotus californicus
TACCTTTAGTGACTAGTTTATTTCACTTAGCATAATGTCCTCAAGGCTCGTCCATCTTGTGTATATTACAGAATTTCTTTTTTAAGGCTAAATAGTATTCTATTTTATATATATAAAATGCATATAAATATATATACAATATATATAATATATGTATATTATATATATATATATAATATATATATTATTTATCTATTCTTCTGTCCAGATTCTTTTTATTTGTTCATTGATGTATTTCAAGTGCCTGCAAGAGAACCCAGCACATAGTTGGGCTAAAATATCTAGCAACATTAACAAAATTATGTCTTTTATATAATAAGATTTAAAGACCTGTCTCGTATTTACTTTTAATGGACCTTTCACAAAATTTCTCCTCTAACCTAGGTTTAGAAGTTGAGCTGTACTGCGAGGATGAAAGTGTTCCAGACATTCATTCTTTCCACGTGTTGAGCTCTGCAAATGTCTGACACCGAAATTGCTTTGTTATCCTCAGATAAGCCTTTGGTACTAAAATAATCTTTCACTAAAGGTATAAAAAGATCAGAGAATCAGACACTAAAAAGAAAAAAAAAAAAACAAAAAACACTGCCCATCCTTGCATCAAGCTTGTATTCTGAAAGTATCATGTGCCCGTGAGGGACCCTGCCATTTTAGGGTGATAGGGCATACTCATAGCAATTGCCCTTTTCTTTCTTAGCATTAGAAAACCCTGGTTGTGTGTCCAGCTCCAGGGAAGGCACCATGACTGATCTAAGCCAATTAGAGCCACACTGTTCTTCACTTTTCCAATTTCTCTGCATCATGGCTCAATTCTGGCCACTGTGATCCCAACAGAAGTCCTCTCGGGAATTTCTGGAAAAGTGTTTTCTCCGTAAAGAAAGACACAATGATCTCCACCCCTTCCTCTTTTTCACCTGCAACAAATGCAGACATGATGGCTGGAACTGCAGCAGTCATCTTGGTACCATGAGGGAAAAGAAAGACCAAAAGAGTTGGACATTAGTCCTGACATTGTTGAGCAGCTGAAGCACAGCCAAAGCCTGCTCTATCCAGATTTCATCTTATGTTGTAAAAATGAGCCCACATTCATTTAAGCAATTGTGGTTGGGTTTTGTTTCCTGCAGCCAAAAAGATTCCTAAATAATACCTACCGATGGCAACATATTACAACTAGGGTATAACGGATCAGTTACTCACACCTGAATTGGCAGCCAGAAAGTCAAGCTCTAACCACCACTAACATTGTTATCCTAGGCAAGTCATTATTCTTCTGTGGGACTCGCTTCTCATCTATAAAATGAAGGAGTTAGACTGAGCCATCCTGGAGTCCCCTTCAGATTTGACATTCTGTGTAAACTGTGAACTATTAAGAAATAAATTATCTTAAAAACTCATAAAAATCTTCTGTGACCTCCTAATTTGCTGGCTGCCTTCCAGCCACTATAGTTGACACTCTAATGCCTAGCATAAGTTTGAAAGGACAAATCCACCTATATTTGCTCGTAAAAATGTCCCATCTTTTCAGAGGGCATTGAAACAAAGGTAGTGGCAGCTCCACACCATGTACACCACAGATGCAACACAGAGCCTGTGTGTGTCTTCCAGGAGGAAAGTCCCATCAGCTAGTGTGGCTGGTCAGTATCCACAGCCTCAGCCAGGCCTGCCATCCTTCAGAGGGGCTGAGCCCCAGACGGGCTGATCGAACATTTCCCAAATGCATCCTTTTCATGTCAGCTAATTATCTGTTTTCCCTTTTTAAGACTAGCATGGTCTTTTTGTGCTTTTGTCCTTGATCATTCCCTGAAGGAAGATTAGCTGCAGTAGATGGCGCTGTGAGGGCATCACTGTGTTGTACTGCTTGCATAGTCATCAATGTCCAAGCTGTGGCGTTTTATTACTCCACGATTTTGCTTGTTTTGTTCTGTGTGCTGAATTCTGAACTTGACAGCCAGGGTGAATAATTTGGTGGGCTTTCAGGAGACTACTCTGATGTCTTCTCTTTCTTTCTTTTACCAATTCACACCTGCCCACACATGCACAAACCTGCCAAGGCTGGCAGCCAGGCATCATTTGAGTGCCAGGTAGTCAGAGATCAAAGGGGCAGCTTCTGACCTCAGGAGCCTGCAGTCAAGTGGAAGACACAGAGAAGAGAACACTGGCCTATGGGGTTATAACGGCAGCAGAGATGTACAGAAGTCCCCTACTTATGATGGTTGGACTTACAGTTTTCAACTTTACAATGCTGTGAAAGTGATACGCATTCAGTAAAACGCTCAGTAGGATGTTCAGTAGGTTCAGATGTATTAAAGACATTTTTGACTTACGATATTTTCACCTTACAATGGGTTTATTTATTTTTTAAAGATTTTATTTACTTATTTTTAGAGAGAGGGGAAAGGAGGAAGAGAAGAAGAGAAATGTCAATGTGAGAGAGAAACTTCGATTGCTTGTCTCTTGGAGCCAACCCGCAGTCTAGGCATGTGTCTTGACCAGTAATCGAATCGAACCGGAGACCATTTGCTCTGTGAGATGATGCCCAACAGAGCCCAACAAACTGAGCCACACTGGCCAGGGCATCAATTTTCAATGTGCTTATTCAGATGGAACCCCATCATAAATCGAGGAGCATAAATCTATGTATATGGCACTGTAAGCCCAGAGAAGGGCCACTTAACTGAATGGGGAAGACAGAGGGAGGAGGGGAATCAGGCTAGCCTCCTCTTCCTCCTAATGGACGGCCATTGTTTGCAGAGTTTGGGTAGTGTAGGCTGGTAAATTCTGATGAGCTCACAGAGTGAGTGAGGGCTTCTGATGTTTTAATCCCATTCTTTCCAACACTCCCTTCTCCTCTCTATCCTCTCACTTTCCCACCTACTCTCACCTCCTCAATAGTCTCATCTCGGGTGCCCAGAGCTGGGGTTCTATAGACGCCACCACCCAACCAGGCTTCTCTGCTCGCCCCAGGCCATCTGACTCTACACCAGGACCCGCCTTGGCTCTCCTCCCAGGTGTTGCCGGTACTCTGAAGTGCACTAGAAGCCACCTTCTTGTGGCCAAAAGATCTTGTGTTTCTAATTATTTTTACTTTCTGGATGGTTTCACAACACTGTGGACTCTGAAAGTATAGGACCCAAATGACAAAGCCCGTGCAGTGCATCGGCACTTTCTGAATGAGCAGAGCAGAGACTGAGAGTCGGGGACTTGCAGGGGGCTGGCAAGAGCCTTGCAAGTCTACAGACAGTGGCCAGAAGGTGGGAAACTGGTGGGAGCCCCTCAGGGAACTCATACCTTGTTCTCAATGCTGGCAGCCCCACAGCTCTGAAGGGACAAGGCAAGCAGAGGGCCACAGAGAAGAACTCTCAAATGATTAACAGGCTGGAGAATAAAGAAAAGAGAAGAAGGGACACCGAGGGCCAGGCAGTGAATGCCAGGCTTTCAGGATGTAAAGGGTTCTTGCCAAGAAGGGCTTCCTCCTCTCCGCTGTTCACAGGATGAGGCAGGGAGGGTTTTGCAGAGCCCCTGCTTTCTCAGGAAGACTTCCCTGACAGTGAGCGCTGTTCGTTTCGTGTTACTGGGGAGGTAATGCGCTTTCCTTTTGGGGAGGACTTAAAAATGAAGACCTGTTCTCATCACCACTAGATGGTTTGCAGCGGCCCAGCTCAGGGGACAGAGTGGGTAAGTGGAGGCCCAGGTCCCCTCAGGTCTTCAGATGCTCAATTTCTACCACGTGGTGTCTGTTTGCAAGAAGTTGTGTGGTCTGCAGGTGGCATCAAAAAGCCAAGGGTATGTTAAATAAACACACTTATTATAAAATTCCAAGTACTCTACTGCTCATCATTTCAACTTCCCTCCCTTTTTAAACTTAGAAACTAAACTAATTTATTAAAACCAGAGGGATACAGATCAGACAGGCTAACTCATTTCGGTCATTTTTATATAGACACTCCCTCTTAGAAAGTAAACTGACCAGCTTGCTTCACTTTTTAATCTACATTTTATATTTATACAAATAAATGTAATGTATATATAAAAAATAAACACACTGAAAAATAGCAGGACAATATAACAAACTCCCACATACTCACCACCCTGATTCAAAATTAACCTATCTAACAAAATTAGCAATAATTCCAAATGTCCTCAGTTGTCTAGCTCAAATTGGCCTGCTCAAATGAGGATCCACGTGAGGACCCACATTATATTTGGTTACATTTTTGTTGTTATGTCTCTGAAGTTTTGTGCCTTTGACTGTTACAGGGACCTATGTATAATGACTTACATTCTGACTTTGTCAGCCTGCTTCTTTGTGGTGTCATTTTGTTTGCTCCTTTGTTTCCTGGATGTCCAGTAAATCAAACATAGCTTTGCAGCTTGATTAACTCCAGGTTCAGCTTATTTTACCAAGAATACTTGTTAGGTGGGACTAAATGGTCTGTACTCTCGGAGGCCCAGAGTGACTGTTCCCCTCTGGGTGGCCTAATCATTAATGAGTGGGTTTGGGAGGTGACAGCCTGGCACCTTCCCTTGAGAAGTTCCCCAGCAGCATTGAACCTGTTTTATCCCCTGGTAATCATTGTCTGAATCAATTATTTTGCCAGGAATTGCAATAGGGCTTTTCTAATTCTATCATCCCTGCCACACTTATGTCCACCTCACTGTTTCCTCCTATATTTTAGCTTCGATAAGGAAGAAATGTTACAAAAAAACATGCATCGTGGAAGTGGCTCTTGACACAGAACTTAAGGAGGATCTCTCCTCTGAAACTAGAGATCTTGCCTTGGGCAGACAAAGGCAGGTACAAAGGTAGAGACAGAGTCTGAGATTGGGTAACAGCAGGAAGGTTCTTCGATTGGAGGCCATAGGTCTTGCAAATATGCAGGTTTGTTCACTCTGGGCGAACCTTACCCTGGCAATAAGTAAGCCCAGAGAAGCATCTGGCCTTACAGGAATTAAAAATAGAACACATAGAACCAAGAGTGGAAAAAAAGGGAAAGGAGGAGGGACACCCAGTGTGTGAGAAGATAAGTGAAGTTTGGAGACACTAGGGCATCACCATGGTAATAGAATTCAAATCGACATGTTTCTAACAGCCCCCCTGGGTGACAGGCCTGGATAAGACTACGGTGAACAGAGGACTGAGTGATGTCCCTGACTCCACTCGCTGGAGGCCAGTGACTGGCCACTGTCTGCATCTGCACGCAGCCCTCAGAAAGGTGGGCAAGGAAGCCCAGCGCTAACCCCACCAGCCATCTATGTCCATGGGGAAGGGCCAAGGGCCACCAATGCTTGCAGAGTGAGCCCGGCAGGACACCTGCTACCGCTATGCCTCCTCTGCCCGACTCTCCTGACTGGTGTTCTTTACTTTCCTGCCAGTGAAACATGACCATGCTCATCTGTTCTCCCATCCCCAACACAAGCCCACCTGGAGAGAAAATTAATACCATGTCTGCTTATACAATCATCACCCTCTTAGCAGCTGCTTTTGAAGGACTTGGAGGACTGCACAGACAAGTTGCTCCAGCTGCCACTGTGTGGTAATTAGAATTTTCTGCTTATAAAATGTAATTCTGACCATGCTACCACTCTTGCATCAGGAAGAAAAAAAAAAAGCAGGAGAGGGGGATCCTTTAAAAGAAGCATCAAAGCTATGCAGAAGACTCTCTGTTCAGCTCAGGTGATTAAAAGGCAAGGGCAAAGGATGGACAGAGAGACGTGAAAGTCAGGATGAATTTTAAAAATACATTAAGGTCTTGTAAAAATTGCCTCCAGGTACAAGCCCAAAGTTCATTGAGGATTAAGAGAAATAAAGACAACAAAGAAGGTTCTAATGATACCTGGAACAACTAGAACAAAGTGATAGACCCATCGATTGGTCAAAGTGTAGCAAATTGAGTAGGTAACACAAAACAAGGTGTTGAAATTCCAATTGGACTTTTATCTTCCTTAGTAGTGAGAAGAGTCTTCAAACTGGACAGTGTAGAGCCAGGGTCTCTGAAAGCAAGTGAAGACTTCATTAAGCCAGAGGATAGTAGGAAACCAATAAGCTATGGCAACGTGATCTGGGGTCAGATCAGTGATACTTCATCTGGGATATGTGGAGAAATATTCAAGAAAAACTTCAGAGATTCTGTTAGTAACTCCCATAGGCTCCTGGAGAAGGCAGGAGATAGGAATTCAGCAAGTGCTCCAGTTCCAGGCAGAAAGAAAGGCTGATTCCAGAATGTGCAGGCAATTCATCCCGACCTAAGTCCTCCTTAAAAATGTGAAATGGATTATTAAACAAGTTGTTTGTGAGCATCGCAAAAAGACACACTGAATTCCTGGCATCAGTGTAAGTTAACTAAAAAGAAGTCATGTTCTAGACCATTCGTTACATGAGATTCTTAGGGCAAGTAACTTCAAAAGTCATTCTGAAGCTCTTAATTAAGGAAATAGTCCAGAAAGTGAGAGGACAAGGTAACCATGGGGACATGGTCCTGGTGCTTTGCAGTCGTGTTAGATAGTAAAATAGACATTAGACTCGTAAGGAATGGAGGAGCAAAGCTTGGTAAACACACAGTCTTAATCACAGAGTAACCCTCTGCTGAACATCCCCCATGCATAGACTCCAGGTGAGACATGCGCTGGGCATGAAAGATGATGAGACCGTTCCCTGAACCAAAGACATCCCCCTCTGATGGTCCCCACAGGTAGACACTATAGCTTGCTGAAATGTCCCCTTCCGCGTGTGGCAATCTAGGCTCCAACACAAGAGAAAGCCCCAGTGTGTGCCCGAGAGACATTCCTAGACCAGTTTGGGATATGCAGGTACCTTTACCATGGCTGGTTTGGAGAGAATAAGAGACTTTAGCTGCTCTGAGACTTGAAGAATGGATACGATTTGGAAGAAAAGAGCTCTTCATTTCCAGGTGGTGATACAGGAAAAAGGCTGAACATGATATGCTCATGGGAGAGTGAAGAGCCTAGCTGACTAGAATGAAGGATTCAAGCTCATTCATTCATCCATGCATCTGCTTGTTCAAGCAATTATTAACGGCAGGATAGTATTGCAGCACGGGTACTATCGGGGTGACTGCCACAGACGTAGTCTCTGGCCTCATTAAGCTCACATTCTAACTGAGGACAGAGACAGAAAACAATCAATTACAATACCCATGGTTTGGGTTTCTTTTTATTATCTTTTAGAATATCGTATTTAATACATACCCCAAAATTTCATAAATGCAACTTGTAAGGCATTTACTGAATACCTGGAACCTCACCACCCAATCCAAGACTGAAACATCACCAGTGATTTACATCTAACTATATGTATGACCCACCATTTAATTACAGTTGGGATGGGTGCTTAGAAGGGGAGATACACACACACACAGACATACACATAGACAAATAACACACACCTATCTCAATGGCAGTGACTCAGAGGGGGATCTGACCTGGTCTGGGGATCAGAGAAGGCATCCCTAAGTAATGTTGTTGAGAAATAAGAGTGTATAGGCCATCAGGAGCTTTGAAGAATAGCCAGCCGTGGGGCTTAGACTGTGTATTGGTAGGAGTAGCAGGGACGACAATAGTAACAGCAGCAAGAACTCACTGCTGTGTCTGGGGGACTTACTGTATGTTCTGCTAAACACTGTAATCCTCTTATCTGATCCTTAAAACAGACCTCTACAGTAGAACTTGCTTCCCCTGTTTTGCAGTCGAGGAAACTAAGCAAGGTTGTGCAATATATACAAGAGATGGTAAACTGAGGAGCTGACATGTGGCCTGAGAGTCTAAGAACAAGAAAAATTATATCTGCAGGCTTAGCGTCATTAAATTCCTAGCATTTGACTTGGAATGATGCACTTACAAACACATATTTATTCACTAAGTCTGTCCATTAAACATGGAATACAGGGCACTTCTCCAGGCTCAGAGAAGACTGTCTAACTCCCAAGGCAGATGGACCTTTAGCTAAATTTATGGCCAATTAGTGCAGGGAGTCAACAGCATTTCCTCCCATGGTATGCTGAAATAGTTTTCTATCAAATTATTATTTAATGGTGAGACCCCAAGTGGAATGTTCCGTAAGACCTTTAGCAATTGTGCACTGCATGTTATTTAAAGCAAAAACAATGCTGTGAAAAACTGTACTTCAGCATAAGCCAAAGAGAGCACAGCAAATGGAGCTGGCTGGCTGGCTGAGAAGGAGACATGATGACTGAAATATTTTCCAGACTATTACACCCTTGAAGGGTTTAAACAGAGAGGAGAAAGACAGGGGAAGCTGGGGAGGAGGGCTCAGGGCATTTCATTTAAGGACAACAGGATTGGATTAACCTTGGGGACAGGGGATAATGGCAGGGTGGGAGGGGAAATACCTGCAAATGAGAGTAGCTTCCCAAAAGGGAAGTGTGCCGCATATCAGGATTTTCCAGCCCAGCCAGGTAGGCAAAGCCATCTATCATTAAGGTAATTTACAAGCAACGTGATAAATCGCTGAGAAAATATGTTTTGGGTCACATTCCCAGTCTTTAGAATGGACGAACTAATACATCTTTTTTCTTTAATCCCTGAATTGAGGGAAAAAAAAAAAAAAAGGACTGTTCTTTGAGATTTGTTTTCTTGCATTTTTTTTCAGTCCAATTTCCTCAACTTTAAAATAGGTATCGACAATTAAGTTACCTTGGTGGGAGAGTGTCATATCAATTATCGCTCAGATAAAATTTCAACCCAGGGAAGGACTGGATTGCATTACAATTGTTAAATATCTATCAGCTGAACTACCACATTTATAAAGCTGACTTCCTAATCCTAGTTTACTTATAATTGGCAGTCAAATGGCAGAAATTCTAAGTTACACAAAGCAGCCAAAAGATTAAAAGACTATTTCAAGAATTAAAACCCAACAGAGCTAAACCTTTATTGACTTTTCAGCACACTGAGAAAAACCAAAGGTTTGCGTGTAGGGGGACGGATGGGTGTGGCAGACCCTGCGTGGCCAGCCCTAGAAATCCTCTATGAGCCTTCTCAGCCGACCTCACTGCTTTGCTGTTTCAGACACAGCTCCGAGCTCTGGATTCCCAGGACCACAGTTAATGTCTGTGCACTGCTGCCCCCTGCTGGAACAGGGAACCTATTTTATTTAGGGCCCAAGGAAATGCTATTTGCAAATTTCAATTAGGCTACTTTTCAATTCCCTGTCGTCCCATCCCCCATCAGAAATAACACTGTCCCCAGAGGATTGTGTTAGGAGATGATTCTGTCTGAGCTAACAGGCAAACATCCCTTATAACGCAGTTAGTGGCATTCCTCATTCTGCCACCCCAGTGACCCTCCGTTAGTGTGGCTTGCCAGGGGCAGTGAAAAATACGGAACAAATTGTCTTGCTGCTCCAAGGATCACGTCATGAAAATATGTCATTAAATTAACATTAATTGGAGCACTAGTACTTTTTTCTTCTCAGAGGATTCTGGGGCAAAAAAGCGTCAGCCAGTCCTTCCCTCCCTCCCTTCATATGATGTCTGTATAGGATGCCTCCTTTTTGCGGATGAGGCTGCTATATCCTGCAGACCAGCCCATCTCAAAGCCTCTAAAAATGAAGATTCTTCCTAAGCAACTGAGCCCCCTAAGCTGTCAATGAAGCCCCCAAGGTGCTAGGGTCCACTGCCACTTGGCGGGACGGGATGGGATCTTCGTTTTCACAGCCCGGCTCCTGGAAGAAGGCATGCTTCGGAAAGAGTGGGGACAAGGAAGAAAAGTAATTTCACCTGTGCTGACCGCGTCCCCACATGTGGGTGGTAGGAGCACCAGGTGGACGCACACACAGTTCACCACTCTAGGCAGCTTACACCTCAGCGGTCAGTCCTCAGTGGCCTTGTCAATGCCAGCTGTGCCAGAGCAAGACTTGAGTCTCAGGCCCAGAATGAACAAAACGCCTTCCGGCAACCCCTCCGGACAGACCTCTCTCTCTGAGTGTCTCTGCTGGCCCCTGATATGCACCGCAATCACCCCACCCATAGGAAGCTCTCCCAGTAACAAAGGCCAATTCAGGCTCCCAGCCCAGACCCACCGAATTAGCACACCCAAGTCTGAGAACTGTCGCTATAAATGTCATCTTTCTCCACATGTCAACTCCCAACCAAAAATGACTCTTGGCTATGTCCTGTTAATGCTGATGGGGGAAAAATGTAAGTCTGATAAACTATTCTTCATACCTATCGTTGATGTTGATGACCTAGTTATCCTCCCAGGCCTCCATGAATGTGAAACCTCTCAGAAAACCTTCCCCTAATCGCCAACCCCCTCTCTGGCCAGGAAAAATCAGTCATTCCCTTTCTCTGGTGAGCCCTCAACCCTGAGTGACAATAATCATCACAGAGGCTCACTATCCCTTGTCATGCAGAGTGGTCCTGGGCCAGCCTCATCTGCAACCCCACTTACACCTGCTGATCCTCAAGTAGGCCCACTGAGGCTGGAGAATTGTCAGGATGCATTCTGCACACTCACACGTGCACCCACACGCATGTGCGCGCGCATACACACACACACACACACACCCCTCCCATGTGGATTCTGAGGCGGTTTTAGGAGAGCCTGAGCCTTATTCAACTCTGGGTCTCTGGTATCTAGAGCAGGGCCAGATATATTCACTTTCAGCATTAATATGTACTTGGAGAGTGAACGATAAATGTGAACAAAGGACATATTTTTTTACTCACGAGGACTAGAATGACAAAATCCAGGGATAAACTCTCATAGTGTGTTTTCAATCCCGTGGGGGCCAGTGGAGTCTGAGGGTGCTCATGGATGGGAGCTCTCTTCAATCACAGTCCCAATTACAAATGACTGGCTGGTCGGGGCTTGTAAAGCAGCTGCCTCACATGGACAGCCTGGCTGACTTCTCAGCCTCGCTGGGAAAGGGAGTGAAGGGCTGTCTGTCAATTGCAGAGTGACTGGTGTGGAATCGAGAGTGATCCAAAGTTAGAGTCAGAGGATGTCAGCCCTGGAGCTTAGGCCCTGCATGTCGCAGATGAGGGGGCAGAGGTATGACAGGTAAAATGACCACTGCCAAACCCTGCCCCAGGCTTCTAGGCTGGCAAATCAGGGGCTAGGACCCAGACTTTGGACCACGCTATACTTTAAATACCTAGCACTGTCTCAGACCCATCACAAATTCCTCTTCCCTACTCACTGACCTCCTCTCCCCACAACATCCCTGTATTAACATTTACTGCATTGCTAAGACATAACCTAAGACCAAACAATAGGAACTTAAAACAGAAGGGTTATATTTCTCTCTTGAAAAAGTCTGAGTGGACAGGTGACCCAGAGGTTAACGTGGCTCTGCTCCAGCTGGTCACCCAGGTCCACCATCCTCACACCATCTCATGCACAAGATGGAAACCGGACCTCCACCACCCTGCTGGGGTCCAGCAAGGTAGAATGAAGTGGAAAAAGGCAAGCAAGCTCAAGAAGCTTCCTTTTGAGGATGGGGCCCTTCCTTAGCTGCACACATCACTTCTGCCCACATCCATCTGGCTGTGATTCAGTCACTTGCCTTGCAAGGGAGGCTGGAAAACACAGAGTCCAACTAGGTGGCCTGCGTCCAGATTGAACAAAAGGAAGGATGGGAGAACGGATGTTGAGGGACAGTCTCTACCCACAGCCCATGCTTCTGTCATAGGTGGGGCCACCTGGGAGCCTGGTAACCCTGGGTTGTTTTGTTTGTTTGCTTGCTTTGATGCTTTAATGGAGAGAAAAGGTTGGACAGGAGACGGGGAGAGCAGGACAGGGACGTAGAAGAGAGGACACCGGACCACCCTGCATATATAACTCATCACTCTTTGATGAACAAATATTAAACTTTGCTGTTTCTATATCCACAACCCGTCTACACACACATGCACACACCTCAGACCATGCTGATTTACCCATCTTCTCCACACTCAGGGTTCACTTTTGCCATCTGAGTAACAAGGCAGTTGGCTGAGGAAGCCAAAGGTCCCTCAGGCACCCTCCCCCCAACCATAACCACGAGCCGTCTCTAGGCCAAACTGGGCATTGATGACCTCTCAGACCATGGAATTCACATTCTAGCCTCCTCCTGCCTGAAGTACAAGACCCAGCATTTTCATCACCTTTTGCTTGAGGGGTCTGAGATGTACGTACATCTTGCATGAGGAATGAATGCACCAGCTTATTCCATGAAGGTGTCAGAGAAGGAACTTTGGCCCACAGAGCACTCAATGCTCAATGAGAGGAGAAAACCTGACCAGGCAATTCAAGGTCATTTCAAAAGGATCTTGTAACAACTGTACAGTCTGTCACGACAGTTGGTACTTGCGGATTCTTCCCCAGAAGCTATTCTGTTACCCTACCCGCTGCTAAAACCACAGCCAGCTCTGAGCACACCCGCCCAGGGCCACCTCGCCCCAGACTACTCATGCCCGACTCCAGAGATGAGGCAGCTGCTGCTGGAATGCCCGGCCAGCCCCTGGCTTTCACATCTCCCCTTCCATTGCTTCCCTTCCTTCCAGGTCTGTGATAGGAAGCTCTACTTGATCTTGCATTTTCTATGGGCTCATAACGTTTCTAGCAGGAGCGACTGACAAACCAGCTTCTCCAATCTTCCTGCTTTGTGAAAGGGAAGCCTGAAGCTCAGAGAGATGAAAGAATCTGGTCACGTGTTAGCCACTGGTAAATCTGGGATCAGGACCCCACGTTGCCCAAGCACATCTGGCACAGCAGACTCTCTTTCTGCCAAGCTGCCGCTGTGATCCACTGCACCTTGCCCTCCTTTAGTCCTCCATCAAATAGTCACCGTGGTAGGGACAGTGGACATTTATTACTACCTTTGTTCCGGGCACTGTTTCTGATGCTTTGCACACAGTGTCTCATTGAATCTTTCCCTTTATCCTTTAAGGAAGATGTTTCTACTACCTCCATTTTGCTGATGAGGATAATAAAGGCTGGAGCAGGAAAAAAACTCGCACCGGTGGTCCTTCCTCCTGCACGATGACCGTGGCAATCAATGAGATGGAAGAGTCAAGCCCTCTGCCCACACCAACCCCAAATCACCCTAGCAGCCCTACCCAGCTTCCTTCCAGGGTCCCCACACAGCCCCTCCTTCCCCTGTGCCCTGGGTTGTCAGTCCGCAAAGCTGGCCCACTGATACCATTTTCCTTTGGTTTTCAATGTTGTTTAATGTTGCCAGTGATCAAGGAGAGAGTCAATGGTGTGGATAGTAGAAAACTACGGAATATCTAAAATGTGTTTCGTTTGCTTTGGGACTTTGGAATATGATTTTAATTTTCCAGAAGGCCTATTATCCCAACTCAGGCTTGGGCTCGTTAGAGAAAAAGCCCATGTCTTCTTCACTGACCAGTTTACGGAGTGAAAGGGGGTGCGGGAGAGGCTGACAGGCAGGGGAGCCAAGTCCAATTGATCACCTCAGAGAAGCCACCCAGCACACATTCCCCAGGGAGGCCTGGGGCTCGGCCACTTGTGTGGACGCATCGCCAGTCGGACTGATCCCTCAGGTTTACAGGGATTTTTTCCTTTCAAAGACAGCTCATCCGGAGCAAAGAATCCAGTCCCAACTCAATTTCGATTTCACGCCACGCTCAGGAGTGAAGGGATGCAGGAGCCCCAGTCGCTGGTCAGCCAGGAAATTGGCAGCTCTCAGCTGGCATTTCACAGCGGTGGCGGCGAGACTGCCTTTAATAGTGCACTTGCCGTGATGGGCAGAGGCCGAGATGAAATTACAGGCGCACAAGCACAGATGTCCAGATGAGGGCCGTTTTAACATGCTGAAATAAAAATGCTCCCTGGTGGGTTTCTTCCTTGCCTGTCAATCTATCCAAGTTTCTGAAACAGAATGCTCTCGCCTCCAGCTCAGAAACATCTGTACTCCTAAACCATGTGGCAGATGGGGTCTTCTGTAGGTGGTGCAGACCGTGTGCTGGAAGAGGGGTGCCAAGGAGCCAGTAGACGCCAGGCCCAGCACTGAGTGCCCCCTTGGTGCCCCTGGGAGACAGGGACAGCTGGGTCTCCTCCTTCCTCCAGGAGTGCCTCTTCCCCTTCCTCAAGTCTCCAGGGCCATGGGGCTCACACTGCCTTCCTGTTCCTATAGCTAACTCTCTGGGAGCCGTGGCCACTAGCTTTTGCTGGCCTTAATACTAAATTATAACTTTTATGTTTTGCAGTAGAAGAAAACAGTTTCTGCATGTGTTGGAAGAGTTCTCAGCACCCTGAGAAGTGGGGTACAGGAAGTGTGGGCGATGGGGGTGGGTGGGATGCAGCTGAGAGGTAGGTGCGTGGTCCTCCTAATGCCCACTTCCTTTTTCTTTGCCTGTACGTAGGTTTTTGAAGATCTTGTTGTAGCTTCTCTGCACCGCCAGTTTCCTCTGTCACAGTTCTTTGGACTGGGATTACACACATCTCCACACTGGCATCTGATCTGCCTGGAAGTCTCCTATGCCAACTTTATTTCCCAAAAGAGGCCGGGGAGCTCCCATCTCACGTGCTCCTGTGATAGGATCCTGCTGCTCTTCATCAGAAGGTGGGGTCTATTTTAGTCCCCCTTTGAGTCTGGGCAGGCCCAGGGACCACTTTGACCGACAGAATTGAGCCACCTAGCTAAGTTCACATGGATCAGGGAAGTATGACACAGCCAACCACCCCCCAGATTCCTGGGCAGAATGAAATAGCTGTTGTAGGCCTTTACTTGGGTTTGGGGTAGTTTATTAAGCAGGAGTAAGTAATCAGAACAATTCCTCTGCCCCAGAATATTTTCCCTAATTGTCTAACACGTTATTTGAAAACTCTCTATTAGTCAAACCTCTGGGTTACAGCTCAGAGTCCCCTTGCTGAAGTGTAAGTGGAATCCAGGTATAAAATCCAGAGCCTACACCCTCCATTAATACCCGAGCACTGTTAAGTTAAGACCTTAGCATCTGGTGGGACTCTAAGAAAATGGGACATTGTCCTCACATGCCACGAAATGGGGAGGCAGAAGTCAAAGCTCAGAGTGTGCAGGTACTGAGTGGGGTGAGCAGCCTGGGGTGTTAAGCCCCAAAGGTAGGGTAGCCATCTAATGAGGCTCAGAGGGCCCTACAGGCAAAGCTGAGGCTTCTTTCCTCTTAGTCTGTGCTGTGTTCCTACCACCAAGAAAAACACACTTCTGCATTGAGGGTTTCATTGTTCTGGGCTCCAGCTGTGAGTAGAACTGGACCCTGTGTGCATTTCAAAGGCACCAGGCTGGCCTGTCCCAGGTAGAAAGAAACTATTTGCCTCAGAGCTTTTTGGAGCATCCTTTCCTGATGAGGTCTGTAGAGGTTCGCAATTCTGGGCTAAAACCCTGGGGGCCAGTCAGATTTGTTTAGGAATTTGAAATTTCTCAGGCTTTTGACAGGTGTTACAGTGCATCCACTATATGCTACAAATGAGCTCAGCAGGTTCTGGGACAGTACCCTGAAATCTCTCTCTTTTTTTCTCTCTCTCTCACACACACACACTTCTTCAGCAAAAGGCATGAATTTTCACAATCAGTTTGACAAATGCCATTAGTAACCTCCTATTAGGTTGGTCCAGGTTTCTGCTAAAAAAGTTATGGTAGGTTTCCAGTTTTCAGAACTTTTGGGGCCTGGGATTGTGGGCCTGTTTTGCCCATATTTGGTCAGGTTTCCCACCAAGGCCGTGTGTCAAGATGTCATTGAAAAGGTTGTTTCCAGGCCAGATTTGGGAGATGTCTGATGCCACTTTCTTGGAGCATTTCTTAGAGGCTCCCGGACAGGGCACCTCCTCCCGTTTCAAGCACCATTGGCCTCCCCTCTGGCTGCTCCTCAGACAATGAATGAACAAACCGTGTGTTTTGTCACACACATGCCCTGTGTCTCCAACTGGCCTTGGTCTCATGACAGAAACCACTAGCTAGCATTGTGCCTGGTACCGAACGGGCACTTGTTGGCCAAGGGGAGTTCAATCTCTCCATCCCATAATGAGATGGGGCAGAAACAATCCTGATACTTATAGCCCCACTCCCTCCTTGGTTCTCACGGTGTGCAGAGGATCAAGACCTGTGGACCATCAAAAATGAATCAAACAGGGATCGTTCTGCCCTCGGGCAGATGATGAGGAAAACCAGGAAGCATTAAACAAACATGAACAATTTCTTACCTGTGATTATATACAAAATCCCTGGCCTCACTGCGGTCACACCTGCTCTCAACAAGCCCGTCAGGAAGACATCATGATCCTCATTTACAGATGAGGACATTGAGCCTGTCAAAGATGCCACCCTGAGTCCATGCCCGAGCTGAGCCCTCAACCCTGTGATCTGAACATAGGCTCAGAAGCTATCCCCAGCTGAGGGTGAAAGTGGGGAGTGGGACAGACATGAAGGGACAGGATCCCAGAACTTTTGGGAGGACATGACATCTGCATTGGGGCTTGAGGGGCCAGAGGGTTGAAGCAAGCCCAGCCTGGCAGCTGACGGGAGGGGAGGGCATTCCAGCCAGGGGTCCCCATCATGCAGGGGCAGAGAGACAGGGAGCACCAGCCTCCATGGCGAGTTCCCAGTGGTCCAGTTGGCTCACTGCAGGGTGTGTGATGGTGACCTGTAGAACAAAACACCCTAAAGGTGGTTTAAGGAATGAGGGGAAAGGAGGCTTTATCTGTAATATTTCTTTACACACACACACACAGATTTAAAAATCTGACAGCTTATTAATACGTGTCATTCTAAGTATGTGTTATAGTATTCTCTGTACTTTCTACATCTTTAAAATTTATTTATTTTTAAATCTGTTTGGTGGCACTCGATTTTGGAGGCCCTGTGTTCTAGGCTAAAGACTTTGAATTGATTCTGTGGGTGCCTTGTGAGGGCACCATTTTGATTGAGAGCATGACCCAGTCAAAATTGTACCTCGGGACAAAGATTCTGACAGCATCTTGTAGCACCAGATTATAGTAGAGAGAGTGTGCAGAAAGGGAGACCAGCCACATCACCTACCTACAAGCTCCATCCAGCCGAGGAAATGAGAGATGCATGGAGAGAAGCTAGCCAGCAACAAAGTGCAGGGTGCAGTTTGCCTCAGCTCCTGGCACAGAGGCCAGAACAGCCAGATTGGGGTGGGGTGGGTGAAGAGGCACACCCTGCAGAGCAATGCCCCATTGCTGGGCTGAAAGGTGGGCACTGGTGTCATGAGCTTACCTATGAGAAATCTAACAGGGGCAGGCAGGGATGGGATCCATGATTAACACTTCTGGGTAAAGCCTCATTCCAGAGGGAATGGATTGGTGAGGAAAGTGCAGCCTGAGGTAGATAATTACCAGGGAAATCCAAGGCCCTCGCAGTTCCCTTAGCACAGGTGCTCTAGGGAGCTCTGACATAGCCCAACTACCTCTATAGCAGTTGCCACGGTTATAAAGATGGCAGTGTTCTCTGCAGTGGTGGCTCCTGAACTTGTACGTGTATCAGAGTCACCTGGAGGGCTGCCTAAAATACAGATTACTGGTTCCACCTGCCTAGTTTGGGATGCAGCAGATCCGGGGTAGGACCCAACATTCCACACGTCTCCAGAGTTCTCAGGTGATGTTGACGTTACCTGTAGAGACCACTCCTTGAGATTCACTGCTCTAAAAACTCTAAGCGTGGTCCTATCCTCCCTCCAGGTTAATGGGTGCTCAACATGCACCTCCTTGAAGCTTCGCAAAGGCCCTGGGAAGCCGCCCTCAATTCACAGGGAGGAAACTGAAGCTCAAAAGTGCTAACTAAATTGTGTGAGGTCACACGAGTAGCTCAGCACTTCTTTTTTCTACATTACATGTTCCCAAAAGCTGGCCCTCGTGATGGCTGATGGAATTGTCACAGGTCCAAGCTGAACCGAACACAGCGAAAGCAACGCAAGTTTTTGTGATGTTAACCATCTGAACTCAGTGTAACAGATTGTCCCTTTTTCTCTAAGACAATCCCATTTCTATTTTAAAGCATTAAAATGCTTTTAATCAAAGGATGGAAGCAAGAGATCATCTTTTTCTTTGACCTTTTCCCTTTTTAAATGTTCTTCCTTGGCAAACTAAATGGGTGAAGACCTAATTTCAGTCACTTCTCTTTCTGAGGAAAAGTCTTGTCTGTGAAATTCCCTCAGTAGCACTCTGCTATGCTGCCTCCCAGCACCTCAGGGGCACTTGCATTTTACAGGGTAATCGTAGCTCAGAGTCACTTGTCATGTGGGTAGGTGGTGGCAGAGCCACATGTCCTTTAGGCCAGTCCTCCACCCACTGGCCCTCCTGCAGGTTCTCCAGGGGGCCCTGGGCCATACGGAGGGTATGGCCTTTTCCGAAGGCTCCTGGTAGCCACAGACACAGGCCTTGGGGAAGTGTGATGAGCCTTTCTTCCTGATGTCCTGCCTTGTCATCTAGCAGGCAGTCCTGAAGCCCACATTAATTCAGCTTCCTGAAATCTGCAATAATTTCTAGTCTCAGATGGTTGTTGGAATCCGGGGGTATCGGGTTGGTGCCCCCCACTTGGAGGCCCCAGAGTCAGAGGAAAGTTCTGTTTCCTGGCCCTGATGCCATAGAAATAAGTGGTGGTTTCCACTCACACCGAAGGCAGTGCAGTGCAGGGTGTAGGCAGGTGGGTTCTGGTGTCACATGCCTTGGGCCCAGTCTTGCTCTCCACTCTCTTGGCCGGGTACATTTAGGCAGGCTACTAGATATCTTCTCTGGTTTGGCTCCCTTTCCCACTAAATCAGGAAAATAGTACCTGCTTCATATGGTAGTTGTGAAAATTAAATGCATTAATGTATTTAAAGCAATAAAGAATGGTGCCTGTCACATAGAGTACAGTACATTTGCATGTTGGCTTTTATAATAACTCAGTTCTTCATCTTATTTATGGAATCCTACTATCCACTCAGGGGGCTCCAGGGAGACAGAGATGAATAGGATAAAGTCTCTCCTCTCCAGAACCTCCCTGGGACAAATCAATGAGCGACCTCATTATAGAGGAAGAACTCCTTGTGCAGAAGCAGAGGTTAACATGGGAGCCAGGAAGATGGAAACAATGAAGGGTTTGCAACAGATGAGGACATATGTGTTGACACTTTATATCACTGTATGGGCCTGACTGAAAGGCTAGAGGTGTCCTGTCTCCCAGGGGACAGGGACTCTAAGTCTCCCAGCATGCAGCCACAGGGAAGGCCCTGGAAGTGTCAGAACCCCAATCCACATTTTGAGCCACATTTATACCAGCAACTATTAACTTGGCACAAAAGAGAGAATAGGCTATGAATATTCGTAGCTTGAATTACAAAATGACAATAATTTGAGTAGCTGTTTAATATTCTTAATCATTTGAGGGTAGTAAAAAGCCTTTGTTCTATTACAGACATACACAGAAGAGGAGATCCCATCATATAAATGAAGACACAGTACATTGAAAATGTAAATTAAGAATTAAAGAGCAAAACAATGGAATTCTTCCAATTTTTAAAAATGTCACTATACAAATTGCTAATCAGTAGCCAGTGTCATGTTGGCTAATTTGTTCAATAAGAGCAAAAAAAAAAAAAAGGATAAAAGTCCCACAAGCACAGTCAGGCAACCAGCCTGGTGGAACCAGTTGAGAACAAAATAGCAGAAAGACCTTGACCTTCTGGGAGATGCTTCCATACGTTCCACAGGGGGATGGAGTTAAGGGTATTTACTCCGAACCTGGAGGTGTGGAGGTACAAGAGACCCGCCTCTGTGGAAGGCGCCTGAGGCACACGGGGCAGGACTGAGCAAGTGTGCCGGGTCAGTGCCCTGGCAACACAGAGCACTGCGTTCAAGTCAGTAAATCAGCAGGACGACTCCAGAGCGTGTTCAGTGCTATGAGGAAGGTGAAATGGACCTCAAAGGAAGATGCGAGAAAGTCAGGGTGTTAAGGCCAGTTGCCCATCCAGTATCCATTCTTTCCTTCTTTACTAGCTGATCCCCAATTTTGTTGGGGCAACATTTTCCAGACTCCTTTGCAACTAATGATACCCAGGCGATTGTGCCCAGGCCATACAACCCAGACAGTGAGATGCCACCAGAGATCAGGAAAGAGACTTGGCAGCTTTTCTCTTTGCCCTTTGAACTTCACCTTTCCTCCTTGTTCCTGCTTGAAAGGTGAAGCCATCCTGTGACCTTGAGAACAAAGGCAATTGTGCTAAGAACAGCAAAGGACAGGTGCTGATAAATAACATTGAGGTTCCCCTGAATGGCCCATCTCTAGGTTTCTTGTTGGATGAGAGAAACAAAATCCCCAATCTTGTTTAAGCCACAAAAAAAGTTCCTTTTTACTCATAATACATTCTTAATTACTTCCGCCCTGCCATCTGCACTTGCCCCACATCAGAAACTGGCAGAGATATCCAGGCAGTGGGAGGGTGGGTTCTAAGAGCCTAGGCCCAGTAAGCCTCAGACACTTCAACGGCTCTCGTTGCCATCAGGGTGGAGATTACACTCCTAACCTCTCAGTACCATCTCTCCAGCTCCTCTTCTCCTCTCCATTCCAAAACACTACGTTTCTGGTGTGGTCCTGAGGCCTCGTCACACTGAACCAAAGCAATGCGCTTTCATTGCCATGCGCTGCATGCGGGTAAAGCAGGCATTGGACTCACATGTCAGCCTTGTCACCAGTCCCCTCTTGAGGAGGAACAGCTAACACTTCCTCAGACCTGACTGAGCCACCAGGCCTCATCTGCCAATAGAGAGGAAAGGCCTGGAACCTCTGCTTCATCAGATCAGCCCAGCCCCTCAGCAGACACGCACCGAGCAGCTGCTGTGCATCAGGCACCAAGCGCGGCACAAAGGCTTCAAAAACAAGTGAGGCCAGGTCTTGTTCAGATGGCAGACGGTGCACAAACAGGCACTAGATGGATATGTGGAGATTTCTTGAGAGTATCACAGCACTGAAGGGCACGGGCACTTAACCTTCAGCAGTGGGGGGCGGGAGGCTTGGGCATGCTTTCTGGAGAAGGTGGAGCCTCAACAGAGTCTTATAAAAGAGCTGGACTAAAATTCTTGGTGAAAAAGAGGAGGGGAATGAGAGAAAGCCTCTGGTTAGCGGGATGTGGAGCTGCAGAAATGCAAGGACCTCAATTAAAAGTCAGAGGGAGGCAAACAGGGAGGGAAAGAGAGAGGAAGGGACGTTAGCAGGGCCAAATCACAGGATGGCCAATAGGCCGCTGTCAAGAAGTGTGTGGTCTCTAACCCACAGGTGACAGGGAGCCACTGAAGAATTTTTAGCAGTGAGTGATGGGCTCCCATCTGCATTTTAGACAGAGCTCTCTGAAGACTGAATTTGAGGAGAACTCAGTGGCAAATGGGGAGATCAGTCAGGAATCTGGCAGCTACCTATTCTGTTGAGAGGAAGGAGGGTGGAAACAGCAGTTTTGAGACTGCCAGGTGGAAGCCTGTGCCAGCGGCATCAGAGGGCATCGGAGGGCCTCCCGTGCTGGTGAGCAGGCTTATTCACGGCCAAAACATCAATGGAGCAGCCACTGAGGTGGCTGTTCTCCCTCCTCCCCCCCCTACTCCACTTGCACCCCCTCACATCCCATGTCATTAAAGTGTGAGGGTCTCCAAGTGATGAAAATAACAGAGTTCCAGCCTCACATCATCCGTCTCCCAGTTTACAATAATTAAGTTCAGTGACAAATGATGTCCTTGCATTATGCCTTCGAATTGCTATTAAACTTTTATAACATTAAACAATTAAAACACTCTCCTAGATTTAAGTTTCTCCTGAAACGGTGCCAATGAAATAAAATATTTAGTGGCTCCTTATTCCTCAAACATATATTTGACAATATGCTTTGTGTTCTGTTTGATATCAACACAATAGTACTAGAGTCGGGCTTCAAAAAAATGCATTTTCATGACAACAAATAATAATAATGTAAGTAAACTTCCTTTTTTATGAGACCACAATCGGCGAAGCCATGCTCTGATAATGAGGAGACAGGGTATTTATGAGGCTCTGCTCTGCCTTTATTGGTGTGGAAGGGGATGGTGACAGGGGCTGCGAGCTAATTCACTGAGCTTGTAAATTTGCCAATGGCTCGCAAGACTAACAATAAAAAGAAAACGTAGTATTTTCTCCTGCTGGTATGTTTTGCAGGTTCTTTATTGCCATTGAGCACCCAGAGCCCAGGCCCACCTACCCTCAGCATGCAAACCCTAAAGAGGGAAGTAAAACCTTGTAGTAACTGGAGAAACTCCGTCCGGACCTGCCCTGACCAAGGCAGCAGCCACCGGCCACATGTGGCTATTGCTCATTTGCATTGAACCTGAACTCAATCGAAGAACAAATGTAAAATACACATCAGATATTGAAGGCTTAGTACCAAAAATCATGTGAACTTGCTCATTAATATTTTTATATTTTTGCACATTGAAATAATACTTCATATATATTGAGTTATATAAAATATATCAAAATTAATTTCACCTGGATTTTTAGTCTTTTTAAATGTGACTACTGGCAAACTTTAAGGTATAGATGTCGCTTAAATTATATTTACATTAGACAGCAGTCTAGACCACAGAATTCACTCAAAGGACAGCCATCAAGGATGAGTTGGCAGAGGAAACCCCTCTGTGGGGACCTCTAACAACTCATTAGATGCTGGCAAACCACGGGCCAGAGTTGTCATGGAGCCCATAGACAAGCCCAAGGGCTGTCACCCCTGGACCTCAAGCTGGTATTATCTCCTTGTGTATTGAGGTGCATCAAGTTGAAGGAAATAAAATTCAATAACAATTTTTATAGTGAACTGATTTTGCTATTGCTCATTAAAAGCTGCGAGTTAAATTAATTTGAGCTTGATTGTCCCCTAATTGGAGAGGGACATAAATTCAGCTGAGTGTGCTATTATGGATGACACCTTGGTCCCAAACAACCTCATGCTTCTGCATTTACAATGCTCTATACCAGAGGAGAAGCCAGCTTTCAATAATTATAGTAAAAGTGATGATTATTGACCAGGAACATTATAATAGATGGTAATGTGCTAGGTCATAACATATTTTCTCTGTAAGGACATTGATCAAGTCACTGAGTTAATACATTGAAGACTGATTATAATGGTTCAGGAAATTACCAACTGTTATTCAAGTTAAGAATATAAGCCATTTATGCCAATACATTTACAGTACAATAATGATTTATCATTCCTCTTCAAATGCAGCAAAAAAACCTTTTAAACACTTCTGTGGACATAAGGTTTTCATAAGGTACACACATAGGTATCTGACTTTCTTTACCCAAAGCGTCACCCATAAAAGATGTTAAACAGATCCCTGATCAAGGAGAGAGACAGAGAAGGCGTCGAAAATGGGGCTGATGCTTGACTTGCCATCTGTGCAGAAACTGAGGCAAGTGATATTCATACCTGAATGTTTCTAATTCTTTCCATGATTAAAAACATTTACTTGTAAAACTAAATGTTTTTAAGGTAAAAACTGCCCACAAATTTGGAAATCAATAGCATAATTCACCCAACTGAAAAGTAAAATGAAATACCAGTGTCTAAGCATCTCCTTCAAGCCAAGCCATTTTCTCTTTCCTCTCTTATAACTGGAGGGCAATGATTCAGATGAGCTAGATTTGGCTAGAATGAGAAGGGTCAGATTCTATTTTGAAATCAAATATTTCCTGATCAAGGGAGAGCTCAGTCACACGCTACACTGGGCAGTAGATAGGAAATTCAACTAGAATGCTTCCTTGACTTGAGGGATTTAAAGACATTTTTTGAAAGAGTAATACATTTTCCAGATGCAAAAATTACAAAAGGCATAAAATATGTATATTTATAGTATATAAATATCATAAGTGTACATGTATATGTGTATATATATGATATATGTACATATGTATATATATCATAAGATAAAAAGTTTCATTTACTGTCTCCTTTCTTCCTCACACCCTAAAATGCAACGAATTTTTATTAGGGTCTTATCGTTCACTTTCTTTTGCTTATATGACTCTGTCCTCTGGAGGGCCCCCCAAGATGGGCTTCCTCTGCCAACGATCCTTGATAACTTGCCTTTTGAGTGACTTCTGTGGTCTGGACCGCTGTCTGATATAAATGTAATTCGAGCCACATCTATAACTTCCAATGTAAACACTCACCAGAGCGACTGCTTTTTACATTTAGTATCCTGGAGATTTCTGCATATCAGTACATGGAAAGTGGCACCATTTCTTTTAAACTGCTGCATTGATCTAATTATGTAGTGAATTAACCAGGCCCCTACAGATGGGCACAAGGGTTCTTTTCATCTTTTGCTATTACAAAAATTTAGGGGTTTCTAAAATAACACTGACATCATCCACATAAAATAATTCTTCATTCCTCCCTCCCACCATCTCTGCTTTTTTCTCTGCACTCCACAAACATTCACTGTGTGTCCACCTGTGCCAGGTGCTACACTAAGGGGCTCCAGAAGAGTGTGAGGGTTATGTCACATTGGCCCCTCACAGGTCAGTGGAGGGTGGACAACAGGGTTACATGTGGAAACAGGGCAAATCACCCAAAACCCACACAACTTTCTTTCTAGGTGGTAATTGCAGGCACTGATAGGAGAACACTGGCCCGCAGGTATCAGAATTTGACTGGAGAATTTCCGATGTGCTTGGCATTGGACGAGCCCTGACCACTGACATTCTACATTTGATGCTTGTGATGGGGAAATATTGAAAAGGAAATGATGATCATCTGTACCCTCTATTCCCCAAAACACGCTCCATCATTTTTTTCTGCCCTGAAATGGATACCCAAGATCTCCTCCTGAGGCTCACCAGCAGCCTGAGCTTGTATTCCACATTCTGGACCATTCTAGGCATCCTCCTGCTAACAAAGTCTGTGCAGAATCCACTCCTTATTCCCTGGAGACAACCCATCTGCTGTGAAGCTCTGAGTTAGCCAAAAATGTGCCGGCCTCCTTGGGGTCCCATGTCAACTCCAGTGCAAGGTGCACATCTCGCTAAGGAGGCCTGTAAAGAGTAGCCAATGACAATGATGCTGTAACATTCACTCCCCCTGTATGCCTGGTGAGCAAGAGATGGGCACAGGAGTGAATATCTGTGGGCTGGTCTGGCTCCAGGAAATAGAAACAAAAGCACACATAACACAGGTGCCTGGGGAGGACCAGTGGGAGGGAGTCAACAGTAGCTCAATATTCAACAAACATTTATTGAGTGTACTCTATGTGCCGGGCACTGTTTTAGCTGCTGGGGATACAGAAGTAACAGTCCCAGCCCTTGGGAGTTTACATTCTAGTGGAAGAGACTGTCAGTCAATAAATAAAAGAAGACCTCTGCTAAGTGGCAGCTGGTGAGCAGCTCCCATTTACTCATCCACTGCCCACAGGCAGTCACTGTGGCCAGGTGACAGTCATAGAATGAGGAACAGCAGTCTGGGAGGGACCTTGGGGACGCACATGGTAAAGACTTCAGCAGAACGCTGCCTTTCAATGCTGGATTGCCAAAGTCACATGGCAGATTAATAACAAAGTAACCGGAGCTGGTCCCTGCCACCAAGAAGTGAGTGAATGATCTTGATGGGTTAGTGCCACCACAACTAGCTCCTACTTATGGAACATTCTGGAGGCACTGGACTTTTCAATCTGTATTTCCTTGAAAGAATTTTCAACCAGCCAGATGTAGCTACTCTGCCCTGTAGGACTGAAAGTACAAGGGGCCATAGGAGATAGAGCTGGAGCATAGAAATTTTTATGCCAAAAACTCAAAGTGAAAGAAGAAGTTCTTTTCGATTTTTGTCTCCAAAATAGCATTTTTGTGTTTTCAGTTGTGTCATTAATCTTGACTGCCAGATACTGTCATGAAATAAAGACTTGTCTCGGGTATTATTTGATATATCTAGAACCCAGACTACAGAGCGAGATCACAGGAACTTCTGAGTGTCAAGATCATTCCCCATTGACCCATGCCTGCCATGCTCTGAGCAGAGATGCTGTGGGACAGAAGTGATGCTATGGGAGCCTGCAAAGCCTGAGGCCCATCCTTGTGGGTTGGGGGCTGTGAGAGTCAGAGGGAGGGCAGAGCTGGAAGGAAGACATCAGGTGGGTATCAAAGATCTGGAGCCACACTTCAAGGAAGGGTCAAGTGGGAAGGATGTAAACAATTCAGCTCAATGTGGGTAAGCCCATCTGAGCTGCTCCTTTCCTCAGGTATGCAGTGAGAGAACCTCAACCAAAGAGAGAGGAGGACTGCATGCACCCTTGCTTTGAGGGCATTTAGTGACTTGCTTGACCAATGCAGTCGGAACTGCCTGACTTCCGAGGCTCAGTCATAGGAAGGCTTGTAGCTCCCACCTGGGACTTTTGGAATGCTTACTCCTGAGATGTGCCTACATGGAACCCAGCCACATGACTGCACCACCTTGGACAGAATAGCCCCATTAAAACCCTGGTGAGTGCAGTAGCAGCTGACATCATGTGGAGCAGAGCAGCCCAGCTGAGCCCAGTCAGCCCACAGCATCATGAGAGATAACGAAAGGCTGGTTGCTTTAAGCCATTGATTTCAGGGGGGCGGTTGTTACATAACAATAAAGGATGAAAATATTAATTAGCATGTCTAAGTTTCCTAGGTACCCAGGGAGATAAAAACAACAAATACATGCATGCCTGATACATACATAGATAAATGTATGTGTGTATACATGTGTGTGTTGTGTATGTATATTAGAGAAAGACAGCAAGCAAATAAGTGCATGTACATAAGCGTATCATGGGGCTCTTTTTTTCAATCCTCACCTGAGGATATGTTTTTTAACTGATTTAAGAGAGAGAGAGGGAGAGAGGAAGAGAGGGAGAGAGAGAGAGAAACATCGATATGAGAAAGAAACATCAATTCGTTGCTTCCTATATGCTCCCCAGCTGGGGATAGAACCCACAACACTTTTGTGCACAGGCCAATGTTCCAACCAACTAAGGGCTGGGCTGACGGTGCTCTTTGCAATTACTCTGGGCCAGGCACTAGCAGGTACTTTGTGATCATAACTTCAAACTTCACAACCACACCATTAGGTGAAAACTATTGTTATCTCCAGAGAACAGATGAGATCACAAACGCTCAGAGAGGTCAGGTTACTTGCCTAAGGTCACACAGCTGATAAAGATCATAGCAGCACAATTTACAATAGCCAAGTGCTGGAAACAGCCTAAGTGCCCATCAGTCAATGAGTGGATCAAAAAACTATGGTCCATTTACACGATGGAATTCTACGCAGCAGAGAGAAAGAAGGAGCTACTACCTTTTGCAAGAGCATGGATGGAACTAGAGAGCATTATGCTAAGTGAAATAAGCCAGGTGGTGAGAGAGAAATACCATATGATCTCACCTATAAGTGGAACCTAATCAACAAAACAAACAAGCGAGCAAAATAGAACCAGAGACATGGAAATAAAAAACAAACTGACAGTGACCAGAGGGGAGGGGGATAACAGAGGAAAGAAGGGGAAGGGTCAAGTCAAGGAACATGTTTACAGGACCCATGGACAAGGACAACAGTGTGGAGGACTGAATGTGGAAAAGGGGGTTGGGTAGGGCAGGGGGAATAATAAGGGAAAAAGGAGGACAGTTGTATATGAACGACAATGAGAAAAAGGGCAGAGGAGAGATTCCAACCTAAGCTAGGGCCCACAACCTCTGCTTTGCCTGCAGTCGTTCCACAAAGACAAACCATAACTACCAAGAACAGCTAGAACATCTCCATAAGGAAAAGTAGGGGTGTTAACCTCTTAACCACTAGAGAATGCCAGAAAAGAGGGAGCCATGCCCCATCCTCAGCCTTTGGGGTGCCCTTGTCTCTATATGAGTATGTCTTCCAGAATCCCTTCCATCTTCCCCACTGTTAGGGGTGGGTAGTGTGCTGAGCCACCCCAGAAAACCTAGTCCTATTCTCCCAGGAAATGGTTTCATACTGATCCTAATATCTGTATGCTTTCAATGTACTTACAGCTGCTCCTGCAAAGTTTACATGTGCAGAAACACAGAAGCAAAATGAAGACCGACAACAAGCCACACACTATGAGGAGTCAACCATGAGACTGTGTGCTTTGTGACGAGCATGTGGAACAATGGTGCAATGTATGGAGTGTGGAGCCAGGCGGGCTGGATTTGAGTCATCACTTTGTTTGGACTGCTATCTCTCAGTTTCCTCATCTGTAAAATGGGGATAGAATTAGTAATGGTAACTACCTTGTAGAGTGGTTGGGAGGGCTAAACAGTCGATACTAAGATATGTTTGATTAATGAGGCCAGGCACACATGGTAAGCACTTTGCTTTGTGTTTGCTGTTGTTAAGAGCCAAGCCAGCAACTGGCCCCGACCCTAACGTGGCAGCTTTAGGAAAAATGAATCCCCATCACCACCTGCACATAGCACTGCTGTGGGTGGCCAAGCCACAGGCTGGTCAGAAGAGTCCCAGAGCCTCACGTCAGGGCTTCGTGGTCCGGCTTGTGGACCCTGCTTCAGAAGTGTGTGATCTTGCCAGCTGCCTCCAGAATTTTCAAGACTGTTTTGTCATTTTGTTTTGAACATCATACAGAATTGATTTTAAGTTTAAAATATTTCCCTCAGATCAGTACAGTACTAAAATGCATTATCAATTTTATTTTTAATTATATTTAATAGTATTTATAATATGTAAATTTGTGCTTGTTGCCATTTACCAAGCTATACACACAGTTTACCCTAGATTAATTATGCAAGAAAAATGCGATTTGTTGACAATAAATTCCAAAATGTTGTAATACATCAGGTATGGTTTGGGGGCTGAATATATATTAAAACGTAGCTCTGGCTGGGTGGGTCAGTAGGTTGGAGCATCGTCTCATATACCAAAAGGTTGTGGGTTCAATCCCTGGTCAGGGTGCATAGGGAATGCAACCAATCAATGGTTTTCTCTCGTATCAGTGTTTCTCTCTCTCTCTCTCCTCTCTCTCCTCTCTCTCTCTCCTCTCTCTTTTTCATCAATAAACATATCCTGGGGTGAGGAGTTTTAAAATAATATGCTGCCATATCTGAAACAAACAAATCCTGCTTTCACAATGCGATGTGGGGAATTCTCACAATGTGAATGTAAAAGTAAACTTATTAATTTTGATAATTTTTATGTTTTCCTTTTACATGAAGAGATAAAAGAGGCTTACTTTCTTAGTGTCTTTAAAGCATAGCTACAGATAACATATTTTGGGTAAAGAAACTCTTTACTCTGAATAAAGGAAAAGACAAATTGGCCATAATCATTGCTCTGTTTTCTCTCTTTAACAATGGCTTTCAAAGTCGCGGAGCTACCAATATACTACATGCTCGGGATGATCAAATGAAGGCAACACAGGTCAGATAAAGATCACCTTGAGGCACAGCTGAAGCATTGCCATCATGTTCACGACCTTCATTCATTTCATCTATGTCAACGTCGATGTTCCTTGTTCATTTTATCACATCTATGATGCAATGAAACCAAGAACAATGCATTTAACACTGTAGATCAGCCGAAGCCACCACAGTGGCTAACTTGCAAGGAGTCAAAATTCAAGCAACCTGTCAGGACTGTGAGAACAAAAGGCATGACCATGAGCCCATTCATCTGATCCACACCAATGGCCCCACTGGACCACTCAGTCACACAAGGGGGATATATGGATTTTTACAAGTTAAAGTTACTTGTTGGGAAATAACTCTCCTTGCATCTACTGCAAAGGGCCTCCATGGAGGCCCTCCCACCACCACGCATGGGCCCCTTTCCTCCATACCTTGCCCAGCATGTTTCAGCTGGATGCTTCAGGACCTGGGCAGGGGTCTACGGTCAGATAAGTGAAGCCGGGGCTGGGCTAAATATCAGAGCCAACAGGGATAGAGTCAGAAAGAGGGAATGGTGACAGAGCGCCTGTCACACCATCCCCAGAATGCCTGTACCTCCCTGTATTTCATCCTGTCAAGACCTCCCCTCAGCCATTTCTGTGCAGGAGGGATCACCACACCTATTGACAGAGACCTGAGAATCGGAGCAGTTAAAAAACGTGCTCAAGGTCATGACTACCCCAAATTTTGTTTTCAAAGAATTATAAGAATGAAAACATAATTACAATATAATGTGAACAAAATTCTCCAAATACTACTTCAAGCACGTCTCCGTGTCTGAATCTGTTTGGTCACCAAGTTGAGACAATAAGCAATCAGATAGGAGGGGACATGTGTGAGTGTGTGAGTGCATGTGTACACACGTATGTAAACATACATGGAGATATGTTTGCATGTACAAGTGTGTGTGAGCATGCACAGGTTTGTGTGTGCACACTTATGTGGGGGGGGTGTGAACGTGTGTGTGTGTGTGTGTGTGTTTCAGTGTGGGTGGTAGTTGGGGTTAGGTTGCTGTTGGTTTTAGATGCAGAAGTGACCAATTTGCCAACTGGTTATCTTGAGTTATAGAAAAGGCTGTGGTTAGACATTGTGTTCTCTTCTATTCTTCTCTCCACTTTCTCTCCACTGTTCATACGCTATTTCAACAATCAGAAGTTTCAGGGATTTTTGTAAAGCCAGGCAACACATATTAAGCTGCTTATTACCCACGCCCCAGTTGGCCTGGCTGTCTGGTGCAGACCTGGGGGAGACGGGGCATAAATAGCACTGAGGGGAAGATGGCGTGATCAGGAAAGATTTAAGTGACAGTCCTCTGGTTTCCCCTCCCTCTGACCCTCCTCAGAGATTTCTGATTCCTGCCTCCTCCCTGGACAGCCCAGTCACTCTGGATTTCTGGTAGGCCCTTCTCTCAAGGTCTGCCTCGTCTCTCCTGGGAAGCCGAGGAGCCTGTGAATTCAATGGCTAATCCCATCGCCCTGAACCCTGTGCCCCAGGAGCTCAGGCTCCCATGGCCCACAGAGTATGGTTGGGGGGGGGCACTGTCAACATAAGGTGTGAGCAGGCGTTTATCAGTGACCCCCATCCTCTTACATCAACATTACTGTCTCTAAGGTGGTGAACCTGTGGCCTCTCTTAGATCCCCAGCTGCTGACAGCAGGTGACAGCCCAGTGGCATATTAATATAATTTTTATTGCACTTAACAAGACTCTGTGCTTAGTCTCTGAGAAAAGCCCCTGTGACTTGTGGGTTTCATTTAAATATGAAAAATGTTGGCAGTCCAAATTGGTGGCTCCTTACCTTTGCAGGGGAAATCTGCATTTTCTCCTTAGGAATTTTGAAAGGACCCTGAACATTCGGCTTCCAATTCTCAGAGGGCAGCCCTTCTATTTACCCACAGGGCTGGGGCTCAGGCAAGACCTCAAGCGGCAGCCTGTGTTCTGCCAGGAGGCACACTGTAGAGGCTTGATGGTGGGCCTGGGGAGGGAAAGGAGCTGAGTCTTCTAGAGTGTGATGAGTGAGCCTTGAAATTAGACTGCATTGTAAGATAAGGAACTTGGCTAGCCTTTGTCCCCGGTTCCTGAGAGCCTCTTAAACCCTTGGGATTCTCCTTAGTCAGCGATTTTCAGCCCTTTTCATCTCATGCGACACATAAACTAATTACTAAAGTTCTGTGGCACAACAAAAAATATATTTTTTGCTGATCTGACCAAAAAATAGATATAATTTTGATTCACTCCCACTGGATGGTTATTGTTGTGTTGGCTGTTGTCATTTTTTTATTTGACAGTTTAAGGGAAAAGAGGTCAGTGCCCCTGACTAAAGAGTCAGGCTGTGTATGTTTTAAAAATTCTTGCGGCACACCAGTTGAAAAATCGCTGCCCTAAGTCATAGGAGTGTCTACTTCTACCTAAGGTGGGTCCCTCAGACCACCCCTGAGTTTATGCTAATGAGGTAGCTTAGGACGAGCCCTGATAGTTGGAGAGTTGGTAGTTTCAGGTTGGGGGCTGGCCAGGTGGATGAACTCTGTGATTACAGGGTTGGGGCTTAGTGCCCAGTGATATCAGCCTGACCTTACTGGAAAACAGTGTGTGTGTGCGCACGTGCGTGCGTCTTTGAAATGTGTATGTGTGTTGGGGGGGTGGGGACTGAATCCAATCATGTGGCCAGTGATTCAACCAATCATGTCTGCATAAGTAAATCTCAATAAAAACTCAGGACCTAAAGCTCAGTGGAGGTTCCTGGTTAACTGTACCAGCAGGATAATGCATTCCGAGGATATAGAAGTGTCACCTTTGGGACCCTCCCAGACCTTGCTCTATGCACCACTTCTTTTGTCTGATCCTGGTTTATATCCTTTGTAATAAAACTGTATCATAGTAGAGAGTTTTCCTGTGTTCTGTGAGTTATTCTAGCAAAGTAATGAACCTGAGAGGCTCAAAAGAACCTCAGAATTTGTAGCCAGTTGGTCAGTGATATGGTTGGCCTGGGACCCTCCAAGCATTTGTCTGGAGTCTGAGGTGAGAGCGGGCTTGGGAGAGACTGTGCCTTTCCCTGTGAAATCTGACCCAGTTCCAGGTGGTGTCAGGATAGCATTGCAGACATCTTGGGTTCAAACGCTTCCCAGGGACTTTCCAGCTGTACCACCTGTTTGGGCACGCCCTTCTCCTTTCCAGTCTCCAACACCCACATCTGAGGCAATTAGGGAGCAAGCACACGTGAAATGCCCCCATCGGCAAGCACTCATAAGGGTTGCCTATCAGCGTTGAGACCTGACAGCAGCCTGACAGGTGCTTTTGTCCTTACCTGTCCTGTCTTTAGATTCCTAGCGGTTCTCCCATCTCTTTCAGGGTGTCACCCAGTGGAAAACCCTTCGGTCTGCTCCACACCTCCTCACAGTTTGCTGAGTACTGTGCAATCTTATTCCTTAGTTATGCACTTGCATCCCACACCTACATTAAGTAAAAGTATCTTCTACTTACATACTTATTTATTAGCAGATCGCACGGACAACCTGGGCAGCATTTCACCGAATTTGGAGAGGTGTGCTGAGGTGACCTCACTACAAATACAGGCCGGCGGTGTACAAAGTTTCCCTTTGGGGGACCCCTGGAGCACTTTGATTGCTTTCCTTTTATACCAAGAAAACGTTATTTTAAACATATCAACGAATGAATCCAATTGCTACATGGATATTTTTAAATTACGCTAGAATTTTATGAGTGTGACAGGGAGTCACCAAACGTTCATTAATTCTTTTAAGTCATTGCTTTCATTCTATTTTATGTGGGAACACAAAGAAAATAGGCCACACAAAATGCCACTATGAGAACTAACATTGAGAAGTCTGTGCGAGGAGGATCTGTGGGGGGGCCAGTGGGGAGAGACAGGCCCTTCTCCAGTGGAATAAGGGACCCTTGCAGGTGCCCTGACTGGCATCTCGAAGCTAGTCAGCATCAGTGGCCTCCAGAAGGCTTCCAGCCTGAGGAACATTTAGCATCCAGAAGACAGGCAGTCGCTGCCCAGAGTTTCTGGAACCAGGGCCCAAGTTGGAATCAACTTGACACTAATTGGGAACGGCTTGCTCTTTCTTTCACAGGTAATAGAAGCCAAAGCTCCACTGAGGGACATTCTATTGCCAAGCAGAAGACACACAAAACGCATATTTAGGTGCCATGGCAAGAGGAAAGGAATGATGGTGTTAGGCTTTCAGTGGCTAAAGAATCTCGTATTTGTTTAATGTTAAAAACTTGATACAACTGCCACCTGTAACTGAAGAGAGAGCCTCAGTGATGCTGCGCTGATGATAAAGCCAGACTGAAGCCTATTTCAGGGACCCAGAAGATAGGGCGTTTTCCAGGTAAAAGCTACGCATTTCAACAGGGCATCATTTAGAGAAGGTTTTATTACTGTATCCTTGCTGAGCCCTTCAAGCCACCCCTTTCCCTTTCAGACATTTGCAGAGAGTAGCTGCTTCTCAATAACCATCAGTGAGTCACTAGGGCAGACACTGCACACGCTGGGGTTAAGATCTGTCTGAGCTGCTTCTTCCTGGACAGCCTCAGGGCGAGTGGCAGCAGGGATCTGCACATATGCACTCCAGACTGTGGCAGACTAAGGAGAGCTTTGCTTCAAAGTGGGAAATAATTATGATTCTTAATTAATTATGACAATTACATAAAAGTCTTACAAGACCCCGACAGTCATCCTTTTACCATTTGCATAATGATGTATGGGCAAGAAAGGTTAACATTCCAGATTCCAGTGAAGTATCCTTTGCTCTCAATTGGGGCTACTTTAAGAAGAGTTCTGTCTGAGAGTATCAGTCATCACATGGTTCCTAAAATTGGCCTCCAGTTGCCCACACCTTTTCCTCTTGGTCTCTACCACCTAACTGGAGCTCACTGTCTCTCTCACCCTCAGCCTACAAAGAACAGACAACAGAGGTGAGTGAAGAGGGGAGAGAAACACCTCAGAGAAAAGGAGAAGAGGTGGACCCATGTCAACCTCAAGAAAATCAAGAAAAATTGCCAATTTTTGGAGCCACGCACTGGTGATTTGGAATTCATATGCAGTGAGGTGTTGACTCTATGATCACAACCCTCCTACTGTGCAGAGACACACAGGTCTCACCACACCTAACCACCTGCACATCAGGATGTGTTCCTCTGGAAAATCTCAGCAGCGACCACTGGCTTGTCAGACCAGTTTTGAAAGACTCGTGAATGAGGACATCATCCAATAATTGCTCCCAACAGGATAGTAAATTTTCAACAGGGCTGCACAGAAATGAAGGTAAAACATAGAAACCAAACGGATATTTTAAAAATCAGTGGAAGTCAGTTCTTCCCCTCCTGCCTTTGACATTGCCTTGTGTTACTCCATGCCCTGGGGGCCCCGGTGTCACCCAGGACCAGGGGACCTGTCAGAGCTCCCTCATTCAATTCATCAAGGCCTCTAATGGTTCCCGTCATGGGGCGTGCCGGCCACATCACTGCGATTCCAGGAGGCCGGCTGCCTTTACGAGGCCAGCAGCCTAGCCATACCAGGCAGAGTGGAATTGACAAGAACTCACATTGAATTTGCATAGATTTGCACAGCATGTCAGAAATACTTAAAATCTCAAACAAAGTTGGAGGGTGGGGGACAAGTAGAGAGAAAGCAAAGAGGGTTTGCTCAGGGGATGCCTGAGCTTGGCGAGAACCTCAAACCACCTTGCTGATGACATCTGCATTTCTGTCTAATTGCCTTGTTGGGGATCACTAATAAAATCACCACCGGGTTATTTTTCAGGCTGCTGCCTTTGCTTCCTGCAGCAGCAAAGGGAGTTCTGATTAACACATTTTCCTGCTGGAGGCTAACCTGTGTCTTCATGGGTCCAGATACATTGTAACAAGTAATTATGGGTTTGTGGATTCCATACAGGAAATTTACAGCACCGTACTCTGATATCGACTTGTCTGGCAGGAGAGATTGGGAAACATGCTGAGTCAGGCCTTACCCTTGTCTTCTGAAACGAAGAGGTATAAACAGAATGTTTCGTTGAAGGGAAAAATGGCGAGCAAGACGGCACCAGGACTCCGCCACCACCTGCAATTTCATGGAGCACTAATGGGGAATAATTACGTTGCTCCGCAGCCCAGTAGCTGTAAGACTCTGGAAGCAAGACTGGTCTGCCAGGCCTTCCAAACTGGCTGTTGTCTAGAAGGGGTGAAAATCAGAAGTCCGATGCTGAAATGGCTCATTAAAGGTTCCTTTTTGAATCTTGAAGACAGTAATGAGTAGCACAGCAGGCTGTGCAGAGAAAGCCTTATCCCTAAATTAATTTGCAGTGGCTAGGGACCCAAGAGACACAAAGTCTTTAAAGGTAAGACAACAGACAAGAGGAGGGGAAGGAAAAGATGGGGAGAGGAAGGAAAGGAAGGGGAAGGGAGGGGAGTGGGAAAACACATTCTATAGCCAGATCCTGATAAAGCTTCTCCAAGTCTGCTTCTCCTGAGGAACTCTCACCAGCTGTTCCCTGGCAGGAAATTTAAAACTGTCAAGAAGTTCCATTTATTTGCTGGCTGATGAGTTGGCAAGGAAGGTGGGCCATGTTCACATTAAGTGGGATTTCAACGCAGCCTGGCCTCTGTACTCACACTGAGGTCAGCAGAGAAAGCAGATCAGAATGGGCAGGAATGACCATGCTTATTATCCAGAAAGCTTGGCTGGGAAAGGCAGGTCAAGCAGCCAAGCAAGAGAGAACAGGTCCTGCCCTGTTCTGACCTTGATAAAGACCTCCACCCCATGGCTTCCAAACAGAGGTCCACAAACTGCCCCCTGCAGGCCAAAGGAGTCTTAATTCCAGCTGATGCCTCCTTCCCGTCCTGGGCTGATCCAGATGTCTGGCCACCTGGCTCAGGGGCTACTGCCATTCTCAACTCTTTCTTGACAAATATGAGACTTAATTGCACTACTTAGATCCTATTCCTCTTCAAGGCTGAATTTGTGCCAAGTCTTCTATGAAGCCTTCCAGAACATGCAAACCACATATGATGATCTCTCCTTTCTGACACCCCTCTACCTCCTCACCTGAACCATTTATGGTGACATATGCCACATAGTTTTGTTACATTATTTTCCTACTAGGGTCTCTGATTTGTCTCCCACAAAGCTGAAATCTCCTGGAAACCCAACAGAGCTGTGAATCACCCCCTCCCAATTACCTGTAATCTCAGCCTCCTCCCAATTTCACTTCACTCACGTTTCAAAAACTAATTCCACACAGCTTCTTCTAGTTACCATCCCATCTTCCCCATTACTGCCGTGTCAACTCACTCGGTTTCAAAAAGCATTTAAAGAAACTTAGAAAAATGCATTCAGGGTAAGGAGAAATATTAGGAAATACAGAAATCATAAGAACGGAAGATAAAGTGAGGAAAAATAAGCTGAAGCTAGGGATGTGTTGGATGAATCCACACAAAAACATGAGCCTGAACACATTCCATCACCTGCTAAAACAGGACGCAAATTTGACTGAGTTTTCTGGTGGCTAAAAGACAGGAACATAATCAGAGGGAAACATGAAATAAGGCCCAGCGCAGTGTCTGTGCTGAAAGCAATCACACTGCTCAGGGAAAAATCATGCCTGGAATTAAAATCTGAGGGGAATTTCTCCTCTGGGTCCCGTAATGGGACCTCTGTGTGATTAGCAGAGCCCAGAGTGAATGAATAGCAGGAATTAATGCCCGCATAATGCCAGACACTGCTCAGTGAGGGGGAGACAGAAAGGAAGAGAAAGGAGAGATGCCCGCATTCATGGACCTTGGGTTTTACTAAAAAGGAGAGATGATAAACATGTTCATGTCATATCAGTTCAACAGAGAGCCTGGGATGGGGGTGCCTGAGACATGAAAGGTCTTCCTCGGAATTATGTGGCGGCATTAGCCAAGTAAAGACCTGGGCCATTTTTGTTACATCCCTTGGCCTGGCCAGAGAATCCAAAGTCTGATTTACAAAAAGCAACTCTATGAGGGCTTGTATCTTGTCCCGCCTCTCCATCACCAAGATTCTTGAGTGAGTTGCCTGCCTGTGCTTTCTCCACTCCCTCACCTCACAGCTGCTCCTCAGTCCCCTGTAACTCGCCTTCCCTCACAACCCTTTCTGGAATCAACACCCTAGCCATGGGGCCAATGTAGCCATACTTCTACTTAGAAATACATTCAGTCTTTTTTTTTTAATCGGAAGTGTTGCCGCATTTGTTATTACTGATGACTCCCTACTTAGAATTCCTACTTTTGGCTTCTGTGACCCCTGTTTGTACCTGGCTTCCCCTGTACTTCTTCAGCCACCCCTTCTCCATCAGTTCTGTAGCCCCATCTTCTTTAATTTGCTTCTTTTTTATCCTCACCTGAGGATATGTTTATTGACTTTAGAGAGGGAGGAAGGGGAGAGAGAGAGAGAGATTTGTTGTTCCAATTATTGATGTGGTCATTGGTTGATTCTTGTATGTGCGCTGACCAGGGATCAAACCCACAAGCTTGGCATCATGGGACAATGGTGTAACTAACTGAACAACCCGGCTAGGACTTAATTTGCTTCTTAAATTTCGACTTGCCTGAAATGCTGTCTTCTTACTCTCCATCTTCTTGGTAAATTCAACACACCCGAGGTCTCTCTGCAAATGACTCCCATGTCTGTATCTAGTTACACCCTATACTGCTCTGTAATACCCAGATCTATAAGGTTAAGGCATCTCCCACTCAACACGTTCAAATTTTGCTTTTCCAACTGGGTTCCTCTCCCAAATTCCCTACACTCATGTGACCACCATCTGAAATGCCCAAATCAGAAACCTCAGATTCATCCTTTGCCCCTCCTTCTCACTCTTACCCATATCCAATCCTATTGATTCTACCATGTACATATACCTTTTGTTTATTACTTTCTCTCCTTGCTCACTAATAACAATTAACTGAGTTCTTGCTATTGTACCTGGCACTATTCTAAGTTCTCTATACCTGACACATAACGTGTCATGCAAATTTTACAAGCCCATGAAGGAGCAAGCGCTATTAGCCTCCACACTCCACAGAGGGGAATGAGGCACAGAGAAGTTGTGTGACTTGCCCCCGTTCACACAGCAAGGAAATGTGAGGCCAGGATTTGAATCCAGACAGTTTCTGACTTTCTTCCGGGCTGGCACACCATCACAGGTTTTTTATTTTTAAGTCACTTCTCACCCAGATGACAGCAATCACTTCCTAAGCAATCTCCTTGCCTTCATTCCTGCTCCTTCTCCACACAGCTGCCCCACAGTGTGAGCTTCCGAAAACGTGATTTGAGCCCACCTCCCCAAGCTTTAAATCCTTCCATGGTCTCCAATGGCTTTCTAAATAAATTTCCAGCTTAGTCATTTCACGTCACTAGCCCACTGCTCCTCCCCCACCACACCCCCCACCCCCAGCCCACACACACACCTGTCTGTGCTCAGGTCTCTGGCCAAGACAAAATGCAACTCCTATCATCAAGAAAATGTTGAATAAGTAGGCAAACAAAATGTACAAATGAAAAGTAAACATAAAAATTAAGCCAAGATTTCAACTGAGAAAAGAGGTCCAAGGCAGGAGAATTTAATGAAGAGGGCAGACTCTCAACGTGACATCGAGTACCAGCGAATCTGTACTCCTAAAAGATTTTTTTTTCCATCTAAGCCAGGCACTTGTGAACGATCAGTTCAACGCTGGTATAGTCTGAGAGATACTTTAATATCCCCATATTGTTCCAGTTCAATGCTTTTAGAAAATGAATATGCTTGGTTCTGATTCAAAATAGCTACTAAGTGTTACTGTTTTGGAAAATTCCTTGGTTCACTGCTCAGCTCAGAGAGGAAAAGAAGATTAATTTGGGGCTCAGCTTGGTTCCAGGTGCGCAAATTAGACCAGTTCCTTCCAGGTGTGGTTCACACTTGAGCTAGTGCCCAGTTATCAATTCAGATCTCAGGCCTAGTTTACGTGGTTGTGGATCGCTAGCCAGCCAGCCAGCCAGCCAGCCAGCCAGCCAGCCAGCCAGCCCTCACGGTTTATCTCCACTCCCTCCACCCCGGGGAATGTGAGGCAACTTCCCAGCACAGCAGCACCTCCCTGGAGCTGGGGTTACTCACCAGCTTCTCCTTAGCTGAGGAGGAGTTACCCCAGCTTGCATCTGCATGAGCAAACCCACCCACTACATCGAGACCTGTGCTCCCCCAACTCTTGCAAGCCTCTGCTCAGGTCAGCCAGCCCCTTGCCTCTGGGGCCTCCCTGAACGTCCTTCAAATGGCCACTCTCCCCTCTTCCCATGCTCCTGGTCCTTTTTTCCCTGCTCTGTTCTTCTCCGTAGCATCTACCAGCAACTGTCCAACTGGCATTGGCTTTTGGTCTGCCCCCCACCCCAGCTATACCGTCAGCTCTGTAAAAATGGGATATTTGCCTATCTTTTTCATTATTATATCTCCCCCACCCCCCACCCCGTGATCTGGAATAGTGCCTGGAATATAACAGAAGTCCGCTAAATATATGTTAAATATTGAATCATAAGCTCTAAATCCAGAGCTTATGATTAGAGATCTCCAAGGAGAAGCGGGATTTGACCTGAAATTTCTTTACATTATAACCTCATTCTTAGTGGGTTTTTCCTTGTAACAACCTCTTCTTCAAGTTCCTTTCCACCTACCCACCGTCCTAGGGTGAAGCAAAGAAAAGATGTGTGCTAACAAGCTGCCTCCTTCCCCTCCAACCTTCTCTCCTCTCTCCTCTCTCTCATTCCCTTGGCTCTTCGCAGCTGGAGGGAAGGCCTCTGCACCCCCAGTGAGCTGGGTATTGGCAGAACAGCGCACCTTGCTGACTGAGTGGGACAGAAAGCAGAAGACAGTAGAGGTAAATAGCTTAAGCCAGGTGCCCAAGGACCACCTGCTGAGAAGTACAACTCACCATAGACTCTCATCAGAGCTAATCTGCCTTCAAGTGCTTGGGTGTGGACCCAAAGGCAATTTGGGTCCGAGCCTCTTCTACCCTCTGACATAGCTTTTCAGCTTCGCTATACAGTATAGGTTTGCATTTGTATTGAAAACTGACAAAATATACCGCACTCCTAACATCGCAAAATTCCTTGCCTTGTAGAACACATATACAGGAAAGGGAACAAAGATTTGATCTACCCAGTAACAGCCCTCTTATTTTATGGTTCCCTCCTTCGTGTCCACTGTTCTCCTACCCCACGATGAGTTGTTTCCCTCGCCCAGTACATGCGAGTCACAGTGATTAGCCACGGGGAAGCCCATGAGCTCTCTAAAATGTCCACGAAAAAGCCCTCTGGGAAAATTAAGGCTATAACCACATAACCAATTCCAGAGGAAGGGAATAATTTATCTACTAACCATTCATTTTCCCCGTTGGCCCATATGGAAAGCAAAGAGGACATAAAAATGGGCTGATTTTTAGAACGTTATACACATTTTTTTCCTCTAGCTAGTCTTATATTTGTCTTTGGTATTATATTTTCACTTGGATGTGTCTAGAAGTGAATTTTTTAAATACTTGACCTTCTTTAGGTATCATGAGTTCCTGAATCTGCTTAATTTCATCAGTTTTGGAAGTCTCAGCAATTACCTCCTTCAATATTGCCTCTTTCCCCATCTTCTCTTTCCTTCTGGAATCTCACTCTATCCTCCATGACTCTCAACTTCTCATGTTTCCTTGTCTTCCCCTCTCTGGGCTGCATTATGGACAATTTCTTTAAATTTATTCCAGCTCACTGATCTTCTTTTCAGCTATGTTTATTGACTGTTAAATCTGTGAAATATAGTATTTAAATCCTGACTCAGAACTTTCACCTCAAAAATTTTTATTTGGTTCGTTGTCCACTCTGCCTGATTACTTAAAATCTCATGCTCCTTTCTTATTTTCTAAGTCACTTTATTACTTGAAACTTGTTATTTTAGAATCCGTGTCTTCTAATGCCAATGCCTGAAATCACTGTAGGTGGGCTTCGGCGACCTGTTGTTTTTCAGGCTCTCACTCTTAGAGGCTTTGTAATTTTCTCCCAGAACATTATCTGTGAGCGTTCCCTGAGGCTTAGGTTACAGGTGAGTTTCTCCAGAGGTTTGTTTTCTTCTGCAGATGCCCGAGGCATAACCAACCTGGACTTCAATTTATAACTCAATTTCCTACCTGAGGTTTTTCGAACCACCCATACAGTTTGAGTTTGGGCTACAAATCTGTGTGACGGCATTCAGGTGCACGACCTCTTGGGCGAGAATATTTCCCTCCCATTCAGAATCAAGGGTTGAGGCAGACAAGGTTCTTTGCTCTTCCCTGGGGCTTTTTCCCACCCCACCCTTACTCTGAGGCCAGGGCTCTTTGGGCCCTAATTTCATGTGGGTTGGGATAGTCAGAGTCTCCTGTTAGACTTTCCAGTTTAGAGAGACCAGCTGGACTTTCCTTTTGGGGCTTTTTCTTTTTTTCTTTTTTTGTCTGTCTCCCACAGCTAGACAAACCAATGGTCAAGCTCACCTACTCTGACAAATGCCTGCAAGGGGTCACAGCACTCTCATTTAGTTTGTGGCCCCTCATGTTCTAACTTTTGCCAGTTCACAAATGCCTTTGGAAATATTTTTAAATGCTTTATCCAGTCGTTTTTTTCCCTTCTTTTAAGCAAAAAAGGAAAAAAGAGAGAAAAGAAAATGTCATCAGGGTTTCTCGTCCGCTAAGCAGCTGGATGAGGGAGACACAGATTTCTCCTCACCACGCAGTCCCAGGGGCATGTTAACATCCTATAATTGGCATGTTCACTGCAATGTGGGCCCTGGAGCTGGCCACACGACTGTAGCTAGGGCAACACACCGGTGCTCATGAGTGAAGGTGAAACTGCACTGGAAAGCACACTTTTAGCTTTAGAGAGTTGCCTAAGGGACTGAAGATGGGTCATTAACCCAGGCAAAATCCAGGGCCTACATTATGTATTCAGTTCCTTGAGCTTAGGTGTGTGGGGCAGAGTGACACTATTCCTACCAAGGTCAGGAAAGACTTCTCCACTCTGATCTATGGACTGAATTGAGGGCAGCTGATACACTATATGGATTCCCACGACAGTACATTCCCAGCTACCACCAATCTGAGAATTTTGCAATACCCTCTATGAAAAATACATTGGAAGGTTGTCCTTCATGCTCTAGAAGCAGCCCTCCAGATATGCTGAGGCTGGTGCCCTGGGACAGAATGCCAGGCTAGAATTCTCCGTGATATCCAGTTGGGAAAAGGTTGAAGAGCAACCTGGTCCTGGAGTAAAACAATGCCAGCAGTGGCTGTGGGTTAGATATATTTTTCAGAGACATGTACTAGCCTGTTAGTGGGCTCTGGGGTAACAGCAAAGGCTGATATTAGCCATATGACCATGAGACCAGAACTGCCGGTTGCAGCTCACCAATACAGATGGACTTCTCCTATCACAGGGTGGGAGAGGCACAGCAGCACTCCATCATTACATGAAAGTGAAGCCAGCAAAGAGGGCCATCCACACTCCTGCATTTGTGCCATGCAGCCACCAGTGAGCTGGATGAGGCAATAGGGATGGGACACAGGTGTGGGCCAGAACACATGGGATTCCACTGATGGATAAGAGCTGACCTTGTACCTTGTCTGGTCCACTGCCCCACACACATCCTGCCCTAAATGTCCACTGCTCATCAACCTGTGTCATAAACAACAACAGTAGTTGACACATCTTGTATCCTGTTTGTGTGTCGACAACTGCTCTGACTATATTTCATCTTTATGACAACTCTATATGGTTGTATTATTTCCTTTATATATAAAGAAATGGAGTCAAAAGAGCTTCAGGAACTTATTCAAGGTTATACAGTTCATATGTGACAAAATTCCTATTCCAGCTGGGGTCAGCTGGTTCCCTTGCGACACCATATGGCCAAGCACCGTGTCAAGATGTTCTTGCAGAACTGAGTGTTGCGCGTAAGGTAACTGGGTAGGTTATGTTAAACAGTCACTAAATGCACTGTAAATATTTCCTTTAACAGAACATAGGGACGATGTTCAATAATGTTTAAGGAAGAGAAGGGGAAATTGGCCTTGTTTTAACTATTTTGGCCCCAACTGATAGGAAACTACTACTAATAAAGAATCTAGGGTAATAAAGCTAGGAGCTTTGAGAATATACATTCACTGGCAGTTTGGTATCAAAATGTGAGTGTTTCCAAAGATTTTGAGAAATATAAATCAATACATTGTGTAGTAGTCTACAAAGATGTCCACCACTGCTCCTCATCCTCAGGGCCTTTCCCATCCAGACCTAGGGCCAACTTCCCCTCTCCTTGAATCTGGCCCAGCCTTTTAATGACTTTGATCACATCATGTTAGAAGTGATACTGTTCCTTAAGATGGGTGGGCACTCCCACTCCTGTGCTCTTAGAAACTGTCCATCCTCTGAGAAACCCAGCTACACTGAGACTACCCAGCTGTGAGGATGGCCAAGCTGGCCATGAGGAGAAGACATGTGGAGGGGTCCTGAGGCACCCAACACATGAGTGAAGCCTTCTTGGGCCTCCAGCCTTGCCCTGCCGGGAGCTAACTGCAGCTAAGTGGCACCTTGATGGAGCAGAAGAATCTCCAGTCAAGCCTTCCCAAGTTGTAGAATCATGAGAAGAAACAAATCATGCTTGTTGTATGGTCCTAAGTTGTAGGGTGGTGTGGTACACAGCAGTCAATAACCAAAATTTATGGATTAATGGGAGAATACAGTACAGCTAGTCAAATCTGCTGTAAGGATGGTGTACATGAATGACAGGGGAAAGTTGGTAGCTCCAATAAAGGTAGGAGAATAAAAGTTGAGATGTTCTTGGTTTAGAGCTAGATAGCTTAGTAAACTGATCATTATATCAAAAATGTAGAAATGAATGAATGCCATGCATGAAAGGTCCTGCCTCATTCTAGAACTAAATCCAACTGTCACTGGAACCCCCCGCCTGCCCCAACAGGTACTGTGTACCTGTGCAACCCAAGGCCTGGGCTCTGATCTACTCCTAACCCAAGAAAGCCCAGTGACTTCTAAACAAAAGGATGCATCTATGATTTTGGATCTTGGGGAGGGAAAGGCATGCCAGAGACACCTTGTTAATGAGGAATCTAGGCGCACCGAACAGAAACACATTGAGTGTTAAAACCTGTGAATACTGGAAAATGATAAGTGAATAAAATATCCTTGAGTCCATAAGACTAAGAGAGAGAAAAGACATAGGTCAGATATTAAGGTTTGGACCTAATCAGTTCATTGCCAGGCTGCAAATAAAGGCAAATGGGCAAGAGAGGGGGCTGAGCACTGACCCCCACTTGGGACACTGGGGGAGGTCAGTGCAGATCCCTGTTTGGGGAAAATTAATGACACAGAGGGAAAGATCTGGAAGTCTTTGTCCAGTTTAGAGAGAAGTTCAGCTTCCCTTTGCCCTGGCCTTTTCACTCTGTGTGTCAATATTGGGGGTTTAAGTAAGGCAGCCTCCATCATTCCTAAATTACAGGTTCTAAGATTACAGCTGGAAGCCACAGGGAAGCACTTCCTGAGAAGGTCATCCTGTAGGCCTAGGAGGGCGAACTGTGGCCTGCACATCGCTGTATAATATTCTTTCCCAAGGCCAAGCTGTGATGTGAGGGCTGGTGGATGGGAACTGTATCCAAAGATAACCGGACTTTCATTTCAGTGTTTCTCTTCAACTTTGCCCCATTTCAGGGTCCCATTTCCACCATTTTCTATTTATCATAACTCAGTGGCCCCTCTTTAACACAATATTGAACTTGGTAATGACTGTAAATGGAGGATAATTTTCCATGAGAGATATTCCATCAAAAAGCAATGAAATAACTCAATGTTATATTACTCCTCATATAAATCCATTCTTTTATCTAACTGATGCTCTGCTTCAAAGTCTTCATCCTCTTCAGTGTGAGTCTAATAAATGCTTGCTGGCGATTGTCAAAGGCATACCTGAATTTTTCTTTTGATACCTCTGTTGTGTCTCCTCTGCCACTATTATCTAATACTCTGATTAGAAAGCAGGTTCGCAAAGGAGCAGAGAACCTCAATTTGTCCTCTGACAGGTGAAAAACTTAACCATTTATTCAATGAAGGGAGCCAAGCAATGACCTCAGCATTTTTTCTTCTCCTCATCATGCCTCTTTGTTAGACTATTAAAAATTTAAAAACAACAAAAAGGCTTAACAAGAAAGTAGTTACATGATAACAATCTCTAAGGAAATTCAAGTAGCCCTTAACAGGAAAGGGTTTCCCAAGTTTGCCCAGAAGGAACTGTGGACAGCAACTCTGCAACACAGGGAGTTTGGACTATGGGCTCCCTTTTCCAATCCCTCACCTTCTCCATCTTTAATGTTTGATGAAAAAGGAGGAAATCCAGAATACAGGGGCGATTAGAGATCCAGGAGAGGAAGAGCAGCCAAATGGAGGGAAATTGGGTGTTGGAGGTGGACACAACTGGGTTCAAATTCTAGTTCTGCAGCTTTCTAGCTGTAGGTGCTTATTCAACACCTCTGAGCCTCTGTTCTTTCTTCAGCAAAGTAATATTTATCTACAGAGTTGCTTTAAGAATAAATACCTTATTGAAAATGTTCAGCTGTCAGTAAATGCAGCTGCCATTATTATGATAATGGTAATTGACATCAAGGCTGTGATCCAATTTATTGATCCCCAGTGAGCTGTGGGATTGTAACCTCTATACAGCACCTACAAGGATTTCTACTCTTCCTCCCTTCCTGCTTTCACTCCTGAATACCTCATACTCTACACTATCTGTGCTTACTTTCCTACTCACTAAAGATCAAAATGACTTTGAACAAAGTCAACAGAAAGTACATATTTAGAAACATACATTATATATTCAGTGGCAAGATTAATACCGGCCAAAGTTACAACTGCCTCATAACATTTCTGAAGAGTAATGTGTTGATATGCATCAAGTACCTTTAAAAGTAAATGCCATTTGACACAGTCATTCCATTTTTAAGAGGTTTATGCTAAAGAAACATTAATGGATATGTACAAACATTAAGTTATAACACTGTTTTCACACTTTTTCTTAATGATTATGGTAGCCATACTCTTTGTTGCCAAAGCTGGGACACTTTTGAGATAAAAAGGAAATGCTATTAATCATTAAGCCAGGGATAACAGGTATATACCAACAGTGCAAAGTGAAATCAATCTAAATGTCCAGCTGGGAGAATTTGTTAAATAAAAACTAGGCAACCTTTAAACAATATACTAAAGGAAAAATTTGGTCATGTGGAAAAGCACGCCTGATATATTCATTTAAAAAGTCAGATTGCAAACTAATATGCACAGTAGGGTCGCATTAAAAGTGCAGCCTCCACAAATTGGTGCAGATGACACCCCAGTAACAGTTATTGTTCCTGGGTGGCGGGAATTTGGGCTATTTTTTTTCATCCATATTTTCCAAAATTTCTATGATAAACATGTATTTCATTTTCTATTTCATGAAAACTTATTTACAATTTTCTGTAGTCCAATATGGTTTTAAAAACTCTTGTCTCAGAATGTAACTTGTCATCTCCAAAGCTTGAGGTACATTTTCCAAGATTCTGAGCCTTTCAGGACTGAAATATTTATGCAATGTATTAAACAGAGCTCAACCCCACTTCAGCGTTCTCAACCTTTTGTCCACAAATATCAGAAATAAAAACTCCTTCTGACCTAGGTAACACAACAAAGCCCATAAAGTCACATCCCATTACAATCCCAGGTCCTGGCCTTTGAAAACATCCCTAGTGTTTATCCCCCCTCCCCGCCCCCAGTACAGCGAACATTAAAAAGACACTTTGCAATGCTCAAATTGGTGATTATCTGCATCGCCCAATCTATGCAGGGGTGCAGTCAGGCTATTTCACGGCTCTCCTTTTCCATCCTCAACAGAATTCTCTTGACTGTGAAAACATTGATTATAGATTAGGTATTACAAATCTGCCACTGCCACCACTCTGGGAATCTGGAGGTAGTGACCTTATAAAGCCCTGACAGGAATCCATTTGTAACCCTCTGGTCCCTGTGAAAACCCTAAAGTGAAGAAATAAGCTCATACCTCTGAGGCTGCTTCCAGCTTAGATGAATGAGACGCCAGAGAAAACACACAAGGGCATTGTGCCCATTTGGCAAGTTTAGACATAAAGTTTCTAATGAAAAGAATGAGAAAAAATTCTAAGAGAGAATAAGAGCATTTTTCAGTACAGGAAGCTTCACACCTCCCAATTTTCACAGCCCCTGCATAGCATTCAACTTCATATTGAGGGATGTGGAGAAAGAATTTATCTGAGATACACCTTCCACAAGTGCAACCCACCCATAATTTGGGGATTAGTAATAAACCCTGAGCAAGGCCAACTAAAAAGCCAAAGGTCAAACACCTAGACAAATGAGAGAGAATGTAAAACAGACAAAAAAGAGCTTCTAAGCATTCTTTAAAACACGGAATAATGAGATCAGCTCCAGCACAAACCATTGCAGGCTGCAGTCAGAATTAGCAGAGTACCAAAATCCTTACCTCCCTACACAAGTCACTCTTTCTGGGAAAGCCTCCATCATTTTCTTATTAGCACCAGTTGGAAACCTCCAAGGCATCTGTGGCTCCTGCTCCTTCAATCCAGCATCCAGGAGGTGCCAAATCTTTCTAATTCTACCCTGAGAACTCCTCTCCCTGCCTCCTGTCCCTGTCCTGTCACCACTTAAGTTAATGACCTGTGAACTGATTTCCCATTTCCTCTCCATTCCAACCCCACACTGCTACACACCTGTATGCTTTTTTGTTGTGGTGGTAAACAATACATAATATGAAATTTTCCATCTTAACCATTTTTAGGTGTAGAGTTCAGTAGTGTTAAGTATATTCATGTTGTTGTGAAATCGATCTCCAGGAATTTTTCATCTAGAAAATCTGAAACTCCATCCCATTAAACCACTCCCTCTTCCTCTTTCAACCCAATCCCTGACAACCACCATTCTACTTTCTGTTTTTATGAATTTGGATACTTTAGGTCTTTCATATACGTGGAATCACACAGTATTTGTTTTTGTGTGTGTCTGGCTTATTTCACTTAGCATAATGTCCTCAAGTTTCTTCCATACTGTAGCATGTGACAGAATTCCCTTCCTTTTTAAAGCTGAATAATATTCCATTGTATATATATACCACATTTTGTTTATCCATTGGTGGATATTTGGGTTGCTACCTATTGGCTATTGTGAATAGTGACGCTACAAACAAGGCCCTGTTTGCAACTCTTTTGGCTATATATCCAGAAATGGCATTGCTGGACCACATGGCAATTCTATTTTTAATTTTTGAGGAAGCTCCATAGTGTTTTCTATACTGGTCATACTATTTCACTTTCTCACCAACAGTGGACAAGGGTTCCAATTCCTCCACATCCTCAACAACACTTGTTATTTTCCATTTTTTTTAAAGTAGCCATCCTCATGTGTGTGAGGTGTTACTGCAATTTTGAGTTGCATTTCTCTAATGATTAGTGATGTTGATCATTACATCTATATTTTCATTCCCTATCCTTGGTTAAACTCTTTCCCTTCTTAGAGGCTTCCTAAGGAATAAAGTACAAACCCATTCAAGGCCTTCCATAACTGTACCATATCCATCTTATTTTACATGATCTCATTCCATAAATCTACATTAGCCCTATTAAATGCCCCATCATCTTCCAAACAGGTCCCATGCTTTCTTTCCTCCTGCAAATAATGGGTTGGCCAAAAAGTTCATTTGTTTTTATCCTTAAGATGGCTCTAATAGCGCTTAGTTGTCTTAAACTTCATCCGAATCAATTTTGCTAGATTGTTTTGTGACAGTTGTCATATTGGTGTGCATTTAAAAAAAAATCTTATCAAAATTGGTAAATTTTTGTGTAGCCATTTTAATATTGAAGATGGAAGAAAATAAGCAACATTTTCAGCATATTATGTTTTATTTATTTCAAGAAGGGTAAAAATGCAACTGAAACACAAAAAATGATTTGTGTAGTGTATGGAGAAGGTGCTGTGACTGATCAGACATATCAAAAGTGGTTTGGGAAGTTTTGTGCTAGAGATTTCTCACTGGACCATACTCCACAGTCAGGTGGACCAGTTGAAGTTGATAGCAAACAAATCGGGACATTAACTGAGAAAAATCAATGTTATACCATGTGGGAGTTAGCTGACATACTCAAAATATCCAAGTCAATAAAGCTATTGGTGAAAATTAGAAATGTTTCTTTTATTTTACAGAAAAAAAAACCACACAAACTTTTTGGTCAACCCAATATTTATAGCTCAAATACCATCTCTTCTAACACAGTGTCTAGAATACTGCAGACCTTCAATAAATAGTTATTGAAAAAAGGACTCCACATTTTAACATGTAATCAGTTGGTTAAGCCCTCCAAAATATTTACAATTTCAAATCAATAGTGTTGCTGTCTTTGTGTGTGTGTTGGAAGAGGGGAAGATGGGAATAGGGAAAGATAGAGTTTGTTTTTCAGTCATCTAGACTCATCCTAATTCTCCTCACCACATTAATCAACTTCCAACTTAAAAAAAAAATATTTTTTGAATGCCAAGTACAGCCCACATCTAGTAATTGTACCACCAGCAGGCTGTTGCATTTACCCTCCCGTGGCCCACAAGCTGACGTTTAAATACTCCTTCTTCCTTTCCAAATATTAACCACATACAGCTGGTCATTTGGGTTCTGAAACAATGTTTGATAGGGCACATTTCAAATACAATTCTGGAAAAATATTCAATTACTTCATTTTCATTTTACTCACTAAATGGTCGCTCCCCTCTCAAGTCTAATTAAACTCACTTGAAATTAGAATTCACAAGAATGCATTTCATTTAGATTTCCGGGAAGATATCAGGCACCAGTTAATTGGCCTTGAAGCAGCATAGCCACAAGGTCCTTCCCAGCTGAGCTCTCCATCTTTGCCACATCGCTGTTCTTGTTAGATAGCACTGATTGGGTAGCTCATCCAGTACTCGGGGCCAACCAACAGTTGTATAACACTCAGACAAATACATCAGATGTATATTTTACATTATTTTTTGCATCCTACAGAGAGCTTCGGCCTGGGTCTAGAATGGTGCCTGAAAATTCTCATTTGTTTCAATGAGCGGACAACTTTGATGGATAATTCAACTAACATTTACCAAGAAACTACCCTGTGCCAGGCACTTTTCCAGACGCTCCAGTTATTCAGCAAGCCTTTATTAAATTCCTTCTATTTGCCAGGCATTTTTCTATGGATTGGGGATTCCAATTCACATAAGATTTGATTCCTCTCCTCAAGGAGTCTGGGAAGTGTTTCAAACGCGTGCTTGGTGCCTGTGGGAAACAGTCTTTGTGCTCCACAGTTTGCGGTTTTATAAGAGTCACTACTAAGCTGAGTTCCACTTAATTCTGGTTTTCTAGAACGGTCAGATTTCAAATAGTTGGCTTACACCCAATTATGTATGAGACCATGTCCCAATTATTATCATGATTAGTGCAAAAAGGACAGAATAAACTGCCTCCTATTCTTTGTAGGTTATGGTCATCATTTTAAATTTGTAAACATGTTTGGATTAACTCTCTGTTTGGTAAATCACGGAATCAAATACCTTTATAGAGAGTGAGAACTCCAATCAGTATTTATTAAGCGGCCAATATGCCATCAATTCTTTGTGAGACAAAGAAGGAAAATGAAAGGAGAAAAGCAATCCACAAATATTGATTACCTACACTGTATTATACTTGGTATTTGCTTTTAATGATGGGTTTACAAAGGGCCAGAGAGTAAATATTTTAAGCTTTATAGGCCAAATGGTCTCTATTGCAACTCATCAATTCCGCAATTGTAGTATGGGTGTGGCTAGGTTCCAATAAAACTTTATTACAAAAAGAGGTGGAGAGCCAGATTTGGCCGGTGGCTGTGCTTGCTGACTTTGTTTTGTACCATCTCCCATCTCTGTCCTTTGCTTCTGCTAAATGT
>VMDR010005473.1:0-51475 GCA_007922815.1 Macrotus californicus
AACGAGGTTGGTGACATACACATTGGACTTTATATCTGTAATGTCTTATTTCTAAGAAGAGTATCTAAAGCAAATCTGGTAAAATACTACAATTTGGTAAAGCTGTATAGTTGGGTAATTGGTAAACGAGAATTTGTTATATTCTATTTTTTGTTTGAAATATTTTATTTTTAAAAGAGGTATAAAAGAAAGAAAGCTATAAAGGTAGGGTTGTAATTAGGAGTTAATAATCAGGTAGTAGACCCTTAAAGTTTAAAATTTCAGAAGTGGAATAATTTTAGATGATATCAGGGTCCAAGTTTGCCATGTGTGGGTAGGTCTGAAGTGGGGTGGAGGCTGTTTGGCTTGAGAAGATTGCAGGATTACAAGCCTAGGGTGTTATAGACAGTTGGTCACATGGGCATAGGCATCACCAGGAATCATGACTTGATTTGAGATAAACAGGAAAACTATTAGTTAGAAACCAAAGTGTTCACTGAGCATGGCGCTCAGATCAGATGATCCGCAGTTACCAATGACAAGAATACCATCCAAGATGGAGAAGTCATGATTGTGAAGCAACAGAGAAAAATTTAGAGAAAGGTTTGTCTCTAAAAGGGCTTTAATGCTTCATCTTCCAGGCTCTCAGAAAAAGAGAAGGAACAAATATCTGAACAACTGAATGCCCTGAATAAGGCTTACCATGACCTATGTGATGGTTCAGCAAACCAGCTTCACCAACTTCAGAGCCAGCTGGCCCAGCAGACAGAACAAAAGGTACTTTTAGTTTTACTCTCCAAGAGGGTACCTTTTGAATGGTATGAAAGCAGCTTTGCTGATTGAAAGTCGTGATCATTAGCTTTCCATGACCAGTGTGACTTAATTTTTTAACCTCACTGTAGCAGCCATTTGTCTTGTGTTTCTTTACTGGGGTTCCATGATGTGTTGGTCAGTCAGAACACTAGAAGGCATTTGTGGCTAACCCTTTAGACCTGGTTCACCATTTTGTCACCTGCAATTTTGTGGCATAATGCAGTCAAGGAGAAGATAAATTTTATATCTAACCACAGAGCAATAAGATTACTCCTTTGTGGCATTGTCACTCAAAAGTTGATAGCCAAGAGTTCAGAATAATGGGAAGAAAAGACCATGAACCTCTCCCCCTTATACTTTTTTTCATATCTACTAAAGAAATGAGAAATTTTTATTTGCAAAGCAAATGATAGATTAACTGCACTGACTGAGACGCTGGTTCCCCTTACCCATGGTCATCTCATCATGTGACATCTTTACCGGTTCCCACTCATGTTCATTTTCTGGACCATATGAAAGTTGTTAAGTTCCTGCTGGTTGTCCTGAGTTCTTCCTGGATACCTGTGTATATGTAAACTTACCTTATATACATGTGTCTCTGGGATATATATGTGTGTTTGCCTGCTTATTTCCTATGTTGTGAAGCAATGGCCAACTTATGTGGGGCAGGCCAAAATTAAAACCCATGTGGTAACCAAATTTAGTCTAGATGCTGCTCAAAATGATATTCAGACAAATGCGCTTTGACTCTGGTCCTTGATATGAAATTTGTGCAGCAGGAGCGAGAGTTATAAAGACCACAAGATAGAACCAGCTGTGATTTATTTGAGAGTAGATTTTCAAAAAGAAATGTGCTGTTTTAGCATTCCCTAAGGTAGCCCACTTTTAATGGCTTGTTGCTTCACCATATAAGAGTGTACGTGAAAAGTTTTAACAATTGCTTGCTGAGAACATCCAGTTCTCATTTTGAAAGGTTTTAAAAGGGGAGGAAAAAAAGAGACAAGCTGCTGAGCACCACTACATTGAGCATGATGTGTCCCTGTTAATGTTTGTGTGTTTCATGTGAAGTATTGTTCTGATTAACTGACATCCTTGCTTACAAGTTTCACTAACCCTTTGGAGTTTAAGCACAAATGCACAAAGGGAAAAGAGGACGACCTGTTTGGGGTTCTTTTTTTGCAAACAAACAAACAAAAAAAACAGTCGCATGCTGGACGCTAACACCAAGCTTACACTGTGTGTGCGATACGGCTGAGCTGCTCCATAAGGCTCTGTCTCTTATCTGCCCAAGGCGTGCCCTGCAACTTTGGTAAGTAGAAGCCTTTTATGTTTTCTTTTCTCCTCTCCCTGTGTCTTTTTCTGCTCGTTTAGATCAGAATGCCCACCCATGTTTGGTGGTACTGAAATGGATTTCTCTGGATTATTTCCCAGCTCAGTGCTTCCTGCTTATCCTCTAGTTATGAGGGTGTTGGAAGGAACAATGTGTAGTCTTTTTTGGCTAGATTCCAGGCCTTTCTTCCATATCAGTATTCTGAGACTCTGTGAATCTCACTGAAGAAATTAGAAGTTCACAAAAGAATCTTTTTCTTTGTCATATTGTCTGCCTCTGAGTAGTCTTTACATGGATTTTGTCAAAGGAGCTTTTCATATATCTTAATAGAATCATTTGGCCATGCAATTTTTCCTTCAATCTCTGTAGAACAGATACCTGATAGATAGATTCACATAACATTCATTTACCTAATGCAAGTTAAACTCTACATTCTGGGTCAGAAAACAAGGAGGGATGGGAATAACATAATATTTTAAATAGTGTGGAGAATTTGTCAGTTGTTGCATTATTTGAACAAATACAGTGAGATGGAGAAGTGAACCAAATCTGTTCCCTCATTTGCTATCCATTCTGCATCTCTTACAGTGTGCCATTAATCAAGCTTGAAATCCTCAGTGAATGTTTTATAGGTTAATGATTCAAAGGATTTTTTTTTTACTATTTATCAATTATTTATTTATCCATGAAATGTTTATTGAACTGCTAGTGCTGTTCCTAGACCCTGAATGGACAAAGTATTGTACCTGCTCCTGTGGTGCTTACTTCTCACTTAGGCAGAAATGAAATGCATTATTTAGGAGTCAGGGAAGTGCTTGGCAGTTGCTTCAACAAGATCTTCCATGGACAAGTTAAAGAGTTAAATAAGGATAAGAAATCATTGGGTTGGCCAAAAAGTTCGTGTGGTTTTTTTCTGTAAAATAAGGTACATTTTTCATTTTCACCAATAACTTTATTGATTTGGATATTTTGAGTATGTCTGCTATCTCCCGTGTTGTATAACATTGATTATTCTCAATTAACATCTCAATTTGATCACTGTCAACTTCAACTGGTCTACCTGACTGTAGAGCATCTTCCAGCAAGAAATCTCCAGCACAAAACTTCACAAACCACTTCTGACACGTTTGATCAGTCACAGCACCTTCTCCATATACTGCACAATCTTTTTTTTTTGCATTTCAGTTGCATTTTACCTTTCTTGAAGTAATAAAGCATAATATGCCAAAAAATGTTGCTTATTTTCTTCCATCTTCAGTACTAAAATAGGTACACAAAAATTCACCAATTTTAATAAATTTTTTAAATGCACATTGTTATGACAGCTGCAACAATACAATCTAACAAAATTGTTTCTAATGAAGTTAAAGACAACTAAGTGCTACTAGAGCCATCATTTGGAAAAAAAAACAAAAAACTTTTTGGCCAACCTGATAAAACTGACCAAAGAAGGACAGATAAAACCATCTGGAGAAGATGAAGATCATGAATATGAACAAGAAGAGCTAGAAAGTTGGAGAGTAATGAAAGTGATAGTGTTGTAAGTGATAAAACACTTGAATGATTCAATTTCTGAATACCATCATTTTGTAATAAAAGACAAGGAGCTGCTTTTAGGCTTTTTTTGCAAGGATAAATTAGACAATATATAAGGTTTGCCTTATTCACTTACCTCAGAGCCTAACTCCTATGTAAGATGCTAACTCTACTGTACTTACCCTTTCATGCTCTTCTGGATCTGACTGGGAAGGCAGTATAACAGCCCAAGATTTAGTCAGATCTTGGTTTAATCCTGGAACTTGCCAGTTTTGTGACCTTGAACAAGTTACTTAACCTCTCTCTGTGCCTCATTTTCTTACCTGCAAACTAGAGGTTAAACTAATTATCTTTTTAGGATTGTTGTGAGGCTTAAATATTAGTGCTCAATAAATATATTAAGTGTCTGACAAGTAGTAGTTGTGATCATGGTGGTTACTACTCATTCTATCCTGGACTAGAAAAAAGTTACTAGTGGTTCCAGAGGCAAGATCTCCAGTTTTTTTTTTTCCTTGACTTGCTCATTCTAATTCCTAGAGCTAATTTAACTCAGAACCATTGCCCTGACAAGTGCTAGCATTAACCACCAAGAGTATGACTGCCCCAATTGCTAACCAGCTGCTTGAGTGATAGGCACAGGGCCTTTTACTGAGATACACAGCTGTTGTTTGGCTACCAGGAAACCTAAATCTCTCTTGTAATCCTGTGGACTGGTCCTGCTGAACGGATCAGCAGGGAGGTACTACTTTAAGAGTCTTCTACATGGGTTTCAACACTGAGAAGTGGTTATATAGGGTTGAATTCTCCTTTTAGGGGACTGGTATGTATTTTAAGAACCTGTGTAGTGCGTTTGTCTTAGAAATAGCTGTTTTCTCACTCTCACTGCTTGCAGCTTTGTAGAGCTTGTCATTCAGATATGCTTAATGCTGTCATTCTTCAAGTAATCTTCAAGTACTTCGGGCCATGTTAAGTGTTCTGCAATTTAGGAAAAAAATTTTAGCATTAACACTACCAGGCTTCAGAATATTTCTTACTGTTGGAGGGGTATTCCTAGGCTGGGTTTTCCATGTTGTCAGAATTTGACATATAGGGTGGGACAAAAGTAGGTTTACAGTTGTGCATATGGAAAATAATACAATAATTAATAATACAAAAATAAACCCTGTGTTTTATGTACTCACAACTATAAACTTACTTTTGCCCTACCCTGTAGTGTAGTTCTTTGAATGACTCCTTTCAATACTTGTGCTTCTCTGATTTAGTTTTCTTTTTCATTTTTTCTTTTAGGGTTGCAGAGCAGTTGCTGGGGTGATTGACCTAGGCACAGTGGAGATATTTCCCATCTTCAAAGCCATGCAAAAGGGCCTCATTGACCATGACACAGGCCTTGTGCTCCTGGAATCCCAGGTTATCATGTCTGGCCTCATTGCCCCCGAGACCAGTGAAAAGCTCTCTTTGGAGGAAGGCCTAGCCAGAAACCTCATTAGTCACCAGCTATACCAGCAGCTCCAGCAGCTACAGGATACTCTGTCCTTAGTAAACAGGCTTACTGAGAGTGAAGGCCCTCTTTCTGTAGTGGAAGCAATTGAGAAGAACATTATCAGTGAGAGAGTTGGACTGAAAATCTTAGAAGCTCACCTGGCAACTGGAGGTTTCAGTGTCTTCCTTAATGAGAACTGTATTAACCTAGAGGAGGCTTTTCACCAGGGCCTCATTTCTGAATGGCTTCACTCAGAGTTAGAGTCTCACCTGAGATTATCCAAGAATTTGATAGACCCCAACACAGCTGAGAAAATTGGTTTGCTGGATCTGATGCAGAGATGTATTGTCCACCAGGAATCAGGGTTGAAATTGTTGCCTGTCAAGCAATTGGCAGGGGGAATGGTGAGCTTGAAATCAGGCCGGAAGGTTAGCATTTTCCGTGCAGTTCAGGAAGGCCTAATAGATAGGCAGGTCACTGTCCGGCTGCTGGAAGCTCAGCTTTTTGCTGGTGGCATAGTAGATCCAAGGACAGGACACAGACTTACAGTGGAAGAAGCTGTAAGACATAATTTGATTGACCAAGATATGGCCTGTGCTATTCTCATAAGGCAGCTTCAGACAGGCGGCATCATAGACACTGTCACTGGCCATAGGCTGACAATAGATGAAGCAGTGAGCAGTGATCTAGTAGCTGCTAAGATTGCCCTTGTGATTCTGGAGTCCCTTTGGTCGTTCATGGGGTTCCTATGGCCTGAATCTGGAGAGATCCTCCCAATTACAGATGCCCTGGAACAAGGTATTGTGTCTACTGAGCTAGCTCATAAAATCCTTCGTGAACGACAGCACATTAAAGCTCTATTTCTACCAGCAACCACAGAGATTTGGTCCTGGAAAAAAGCAGTAGAAAATGGTATGTTGGACAAAGATCTTGCCAATAACTTACAATCAATTTGCATACCTGATATGATGCCCCACATGCGATTAGCAGATTCTTCAGAACAGAGCAAAGTGAACATTAATCCTGGAGCATCAGGTCTGTTGTGCAAGAAGGACCAAACTGAGAGCATGGCAAGCCAGAGTGAGAAGCTGTTGTTTCAGCTGATGACTCACAGCTATATTAATGTGAGGAATGGACAAAGGCTGCTCTTGCTGGACAATGAGCTGATAGGAGAGCTAACAGCAAAAGGTGGATATCAACCAAGTCCTCTAAAAGTATTTGGAATTGGACATCAGGGACTAGAAACTCCCAAGGAATTACAAGAATCAGCGAATGTGAAAATCGCAGAAACTTTCTGTGATAGGCTGACTGTGAGGCCATGTGAGTTCCACTCTTCTTCTCCAGACCAGGAATATCCCGATCAGGCAAATCACACCGAAGCAGAAGGCAAAAAGACTGTTGTAGTAGCAGAACGTTACTCTATAGAGAACCCTGAAAAAGACCTGTTTGTAGTGGAACGAAATGTGAGAAATCCAAATGTTGATACTTTGAAGGTCATAGGTCAAGTTAAATCAGAGTTTAAAAGGCAGTTATTAAGTGCCAAAAAGGAAGACCTAACAGAAGTGTCTACCAGAGAAAACATCAACAGAGGATTTCTCCTTACAGTACCCCATGAGGAATCAGAAGATGTGACCTCGGTGGTGGACAAAGATCCTTTTTCTGTTGAAACACCAAAGGAGGAATGGCAGACTCTCAGAAAGACTTCCATTATGTGTCAGAAAGAACAAGCAAACACACTTGAAATAGAATATATTCCAGGAGAAACTAGGAGACCTCTCATAAAACCTGAAAGCAAAAAGTCACAATTTGAAGTAAAAAAAACTCTAGATTTAGAGTTGGAACTCAAGTCTGAAAATGACATGAATATTCATTCTCTGGACAAAAAGAAAGTCTTAAGTGAAACATTTTTGGGTAAAGATGTCCATAAACAAAGTCCAGAAGAACAAAACATTGAGGGAGATAGTACAATGAAGTTAGAAAATACAGAAGAGGTGGATCATGGTAATGAAACTTCCCTGTCATGCAGTCATTCTTCAGACTTGCTTGAAGAAGCTACCTTAAATATATTATCTACACAATTACTAGATGGTGGTATCTTTCATGAACAAACAGGTCAACAGCTCTTACTGAATGAAGCAATAGCCCGAGGCATTGTGCCCAGTCACACTGCTGTGAAGCTTATGGGAAAGCTGAACATGTTTCGGGGTTTCTTTGACTCTCAGACTTGTGAATCTTTGACAACTGAGGAAGTCATCAATGAAGGTCTGATGGATGAGAAATTATTACATAATGTCCTCATGGCAGACAAAGCTATTAGTGGTGTCTTAGACCCCCGTACCCACACACTCTGCTCTGTGAAGGAAGCAGTTGCAGTTGGACTTCTGGACACACAGACAGCCACCAGAATTTTAGAGGGGCAGGTGGTGACTGGTGGAATCATTGACCTGAAACGAGGCAAAAAGGTTTCAGTGACTTTGGCCTTAAATCTTGGCTTGGTGGACAGTGCTGACCAGACAGAGCTTATCAATCTGGAGAAAGCTTCCAAAGGCAGAGATGCTGAAAAAACAGTCAGGGAGAGATTAATTAGCTTACAAATGGAAACAACTGGAATTATGGACCCTGATAGCAAGGTCCCTCTAACAGTTATGCAGTCCATTGACAGAGGACTTTTGGAGAGAGAGGAGGCCATTCAGCTGTTGACTAAGCAGGTGGTAGATGGAGGTATCATTCACCATATATCTGGGATGAGACTTTCTGTTGATAATGCCTTTAAAAATGGAATCATTGATGAAGACTTAGCCAAGCAACTCAAAAAAGTTGAGAATTTAAGCCTCCATCAGTTTTTTCACCCTGAATCCAAGGAAACTGTTTCCCTCTCTGAAGCTATAAAATTAGATCTTGTTACCCCAGACTTGAAAAAAGAAATTCAAGAAATTCAGGCCTTGACTGGAAGCTTTGTGGATCTCATTTTTGGCCAGAGATTGACCTTGGCAGAAGCTAAAAAAGAAGGGCTATTAGTTAATAAAGAAATGTTTCCTTCAGGAATGATGCATGGGATTGTAGATCCTGAGAATTACAGAATTGTTCCCTATTCAGAATTAGTAAAGAAATGTAAGATTGATATTGAATCTGGACAGAGATATCTAGAAGTAATTCCCTTCTCAGACATTAAAGATGGAGTGAGTGACAAAGTACTTACATTGTCTCAAGCAACCCAGTTGGGAAAATTAGACTTTGCATCTACACTGAAGGTTCTGGAAGCTCAGGCAAATACTGGGGGAATCATAGATACTGCCACAGGACAAAGACTGACATTAGCATCAGCTTTGGAACAGAAATTGGTGGATGAAAACATGGTCAGAATTATTGCGTCTCATCAGGTACTAAATGGAGGAATCATTGACATATTTAATGATCAAAGAGTAAGTTTAAAGGAAGCTATTGAGAAAAGATTTATCAGCCCTGAACTGGCAACTTTGATTGAAATAGATACTTTAGAGTCCAGTGCTCACAGGGCTCGGATTGAAAAGCAAGATGGAATTAAAGTATGTGAATTAAAGAAGGAATTTCTAAGAAAGGAAATGTTAATTACCTCTGATCAGACTGCTGAAATGAGTTGTGGTAAAGAAGAAAGGGCGAGATTATTTCAAATTGGAAGTCAGTCTGCACAAGAAAAGGTTAAAAGAGTTTCTGATGGGGAGCAGGCAAAAAAGAACAGGGGAATTTCATTAAAGGAGTTGGAGTGCAAGGATCAAGATAAGAGGAGAGCTTCTCCAGATGCTAATGAGTCTGTCAGTATCATAATTCCTAGCAATTGGAAAGGCACATCATTGGACCAAGGTTCAGTGACACACCCTCACTCAGAAGTTTGTGACTTTAAACTCAAAGAGGTGGCTAGGAAAAACATGGACAGAAATGTGAATGAAGAACAGGAAAAAATAGTGTCACAAATAGAAATTATTTCTCACATGAAACAGTCTGTGTTGGGTTTAGATCATAAAGAAATAAGGGAAAACCAAAGAGAAATTATTTCAGAAGCACAAGAATCAAATTGTGAAACTTCAGGCAAATTGAGTGAGGAGATTATGCAGAAACCAATTAATACCAGGGAAAAATGGAAGAGAAAGAAGGAGATAATTGTAGAAGATAGTATCAAAACATGCAAATCAACAGTTCTTTCAGAAGAAAATTTGAACCAAGAAACTGCCATTAGAGATGACCATGACTCCAGTATAAAGAGTCAATCAATGGAAATTACCATCAATGAAAAAGGGAAAAAAGATGATAGAGAACTGGGATTTTCTATTCTATCTAAAACTGAAGATTCTTCTTCCCCAATGGTACCCAAAGGAATTTCCATAAGAAATCAAGATGCTTTACCATTTTCCAACTCTAACCAGGTCAATGAAGGAGAAGTCAAAAATTTAACCTTCTGCTTGACTTTAAAACCAGAAGAAAATTTATCTCAAGAAATTACAAGTGGAGCCCAGAGCGAACCATTCTCTTCTATGACCCCAATACCTAAAGGATTGCACTACCAAGAATCAGTTGAAAAAGCCCAAGTTACAGATACATCCCAAATTTCCAAAACAGACCAGTCTTTCCAAGGAATCACCAGACAGGAGACCAACTGTTATAAAGATTCCTGTGTTACTTCTAAGACTAAGGAAACCGAAGATTTGATTTGCTCATCTAATGAATATAAAGAAAAATCATACCAAGAAGTACCTTTTGACTCAACAAAAGCTCTTACATTTGAAGAAATGACAATTTCTAGAGTAGACCCAAAAGAAGTCAAAAAGGACCTTCATCATCAGGAGAGCAAAAATGATAGTGAACTTTGTGGAATTCTTGAATCTAAAATGGTAACAACTCAGAAAGTGACTGGACAGAAATTTCTAGAAATGTCAAACCCTATAGTTACAGGTGCAGATGCAGGGTCCTTTGAAGGTGAAGTGACTCAGGGAGTTCCCAGGGTCTTAGTGTCCCTTCTTCCAGAGAAATTGTGTAAAGATGTTTCTCAAAAAAACAGTACAGGGCAGCAGGATACCACCATTAGTCCAGACACCAGTGGGGAAAAGACAGTGCCCCTCATAAGTCCTGCAATGAAGATGAATGAGAAGACACTAGAAGAAAAGCTCAGAGAAAGCCCTGGCAGTGAACAGACTCCCTTCCTGACTGCACCCAGGGGAGAGGGAAATGAGGCTATAACTATAGAGCCCTCCAGAGCAACTAAAGTAAGTTACCCAGTGGTGTGGTGTGTTTGTATTTTTTTTTTTTTTTAAGATATAACTGTTTTAATGCTAACTCTTCACTGGATGCTGAAGATATATGTAATTGTATGCATACATACATTTAAGGGCATGGGTAAACTTAATTTACCATTATCTGTTTTTAACACAGTTATTGGAAAATTAAGCAATGATTCTGACCGTCTTTCTGAAATTTGCAAAGATTTTAACATAGAAACTAAAAATGGAGCTAATTTGAGATACTGGGTGATGCTACCTAAAGTTGGAATAGGTCTGGGAAATTTTGCTAAAAGGTTGCTCACAGATTGATGATTATGAGTCTCCTCCCTGAGGAAGTTAATAAAATCACTTTTTGTCTATGGATTGGAGAGGACATAAGTAAAATAACGTGTGTTATTTCATCCCACCCTAAGTAAAAATTTCAATTTATCTAGCAGTAAGATCCAGCCTGTTTTAAAAAACAGACTTAAAGGAGTATGTTAGATCTGAGTGACTTGTCTTTTTGGCTCCACAGAATATATTTAACCGACGACTCTGTCTAGAGCATGATGAGAAGCTGGTATCCTATCTGTCTCTATTACGAGGCATTGAAATGAGGACCAAACAGATTCAACCTGTAGAGCGTAGCCTGAAAGAGCTACAGGATCTGCTGTGTCAGGCCAAGGTAGGTTCCCAGAGTCTTCCTTCCTCCAGGCCCTCCAGCTTGGAGGAAATAGAGACTAGAATGGAAGAAAAACATGTCCAAAACACCACCATATAAAGGACAAAAAATAGATTGGAAAGACGTAACTGGAGATCTCTGAAGAACACCACGAAATACTGGTCTCACAAAAACCACAGCAGAACAGAGTCAAGGGAGGAGTAGTCTGCACTGTTAATTACAATGGGGAGACCCAGTACAATGAGGACTAAAAGGGGGACTAGCACCTGCAAGTCACTAGTGACTTTGATAAGAACATTTTCAGTACAGTGGTTTGGTGGACTATAAAGTAGGTTGCCATGAGAATAAACAGGAGGTTGGAAGGTGGGGACAATTAATGTAGATCATTCTTTCTAGAAGCTTGCTAGTGCAGGCAAGGAAGGAGGTAGGACAGTAGATAAAGGAGGTAGGCTGAAAGAGGGATGTTTTGAGTAGGTTTTGGGGTCTGAGGAGAAGGCAGAGGCAGAAAAGGAGAACTTGAAGTTAGAGGAGACGTAGAATTAGATAGCCTTGAGAGGGAGGAGGAGGAGCTGTCACTGGAACCTGAGATTAAGAGTGATCACAAGATGGGGGTCACAGTGAGGGCAGGGATTGTGGAGGGTTACCAGCTCTCTCCGTATCCAGAGTATGGCCTTGGGTAGGGTGACTGAAGGGGAAGTAAGGGTGATGCTCAGAGGAACCACCTAGCTCTCCACGGCTTATTTCTGGCTTCTCTACTGAAGATCAGAATATTGTAGACTAGCTGAGTGGGAAGCCTGGCTTGGGATATTTTTATGTTCTTTGATTCTGACTCCATGGAATTTGGAGTGGGAGTTGTCCTTTTGGTTGACTTACTTTGCACAATGACATTCTTAGGCAGTGAATTGTAGTGGAAGGAACACTGCCCTGAGTCAGCAAACCTGAATCCAAGTCCTGGCTCTGTTGCCTACTATCTGGGTAACCTCAGACCAAAAAATTTTATATTTAAGAGCTGAGGCATCTCTTCTATAAATCCAGAATTATACTATCTACTCAGCCTACCTCAAGAATTAGTGATTGTGAGAATCAAATAAACTAATAAATATACATAAAAACATTTTAGAAGCCCTGAAACCTGTATAGGCGTGAGGTGAGAAGAAAATGTGTTCATAGCTGATTCCTACGTAACAAGATTTCTAGTAACTCGATTTTAGAAGTAACTCCACTTTATCCTCTCAGGTGTTAGACAAGGAGCTAAAGGATCTGTCCACCTTGGTGAGTCAGGAATTGGAGTGTGTACATCAGATTATCCTCAGCCAGCCTCAAGAAGTCCCCGCTCAACTGTTGAAGGCTCTAGAGAAAGATGCCAAGAACCTTCAAAAGTCCCTCAGCTCCGTGAGTGACACCTGGAGTTCCAGACTGCTCAACCTCCAGGATACTGTGGAAGTAAAAAAGGTAGTTTCTTGTTTTCATTCACAAAGCTCACAAAGTCTGGGCAGACTTCGAGATTTTTAATCTAATTTGCCTTTTTTTTTTTAGACTAGAGTGTTAATTCAGCATGAACAACTTGAAAGCAAACTTCAAGATCTGAGAGCCTGGGTTGACAATACCAATCTTATTCTGAATAGCAAGGAATATAACAGTGGAACGGATGCCGACAGCCTGAGTCGGTGTCTCCAACAGTGTGAGGTAAACTGCACCCATCCTCAAGCTTGTTTCATTTGTCCTTTGAATTGTATCAAGTTTATTTTCCTGCTGCAGAAACCAGTATCTGTATTTATCTTTCCTAGAAAGTCTGATTTTTCATTTCAGAGGTAATAAAGTCTGCTATGTTTAGTTTTTTAGGTTATCAGACCCCTGGAGCTTTAGAGATTATGATTATTTTTCCTTTCAGCTATTCTCTGAGAGAGTCTACAGAATGGCCTATTGTTATTATCAAATGGCCTCTCTATTACTGAATATCTAATACCTGTCCCTTTCTATTTTGCTCAAGATCTAATCCTGTATACACACATCAATTTCAGGAGAATTTTTGGTCTGTGGTCTAGACCATGGCTTGGAAAACTTTTTCTGTAAAGGCCTGGATAGTAAATATTTTAGGTCTTATAGGTCATATGCAAACAGCCCATTTCTGTGGCAGCCACTCAGCTCTGCTATTGAAACATGAAAGCAGCCATAGGTGGTACATAAATGGATGATTTGGATATGTTACAGTAAAACTTGATTCACAAAATCTGACAGGCAGGTTTGGCCAGAGACTGTAGATTGCCAGTCCCTGATCTGGAGAGATGCTGTTCTTCTTGTTAGCCCCAGATTAATTGGTACTTTTTAAATCATTGAGAGCAAGATACAGACTCTAAGAGACATGTGAGCCAGAGAGTTTTTCCCCCAACACTGTCCCTTTGCGGGGGTTAGACTTAAGATACTATTAGATGTTACACAGGCTTGTATGCTCTCTGCTACAGATACCCCTCTCCTTAAACTCTTGTAAATAAAAAAGAGCAGAACCAAAGGTGTCTTTTCCTTTAGTCCCACCCTCTCCCTTTTCCCCAGTCTTAAGCAGACATAAAGGTCTGTCCATAGTCAGGCTCCTTGTATACAACTTCGTTCCTCTTTATCTTGAAGAATTGACCTGCCTTCTTCTTTCATACCCTTTTATCCAAGATACGACTGGGGCAATGAGTAGCAGAATGTTCACTGACAGGGCATGATAAAGAAGCAAGGGTGAACACATTGGTTGTTACAGAATAGTTACGGGAATGTAAACTACAGCATAGGAAACATAGTAATATTCTAAGAACTGTGTGTGGTGTCAGATGGCTACTAGATTTATCGAGATGATCACTTAGTAAGTTATATAATGTCTCAGCACTGGAGTGCATGCCTGAGATGAATATATTATTATATTTCAACTATAATTAAAAAATTAAAAAATGGTTTAAATATGGAAGAATAAAAAATGGTTTAAATATGGAAGAAAGAGAGAGAAAGAAAGGTAAGAAAAATCCCTGTGATGTAGTATGAGATATAAAAACACAGAGCATCTCCTGCATCGGCTTCTCCCCTGTTATGTTATATGAATTCTTTTATGGGAAGAGAGCCACAGTCTAAGCCTTGTTTCCTAGTGATAGTTTCCCAAATTCCTGTGTTCCCAGATGAAGGAAGCATGGTCTAATGAGAAATACCCACAGAATCCTCCCAGCCTGCTTTGCAGTATTGCTGACTGCTCTCAACTTCATAATAATAGAGATGTAGATTTATTCATTGTTTTTATTGTATCCAGTATTACAGCTGATGGTCACTAAATTTTCATGGAAAAATTACATGCTTTTCATGATCTGAAAATAGGTAATTATAGTGTTCAGGCACTTTTTACCAGTTTATGGGAGCATTGTAACTATATATAAGAAAGTCTGACTATAAGCCTTTACAGTTATAAAATGTATAAGCAACATTGTTTACTGCAAAAAACAAATTTTAATAAATCACAAATAAATTAAATATTTTCTCACTTCTCACCTACCAGTAACTCACTGTTGGACAAACACAATTTGAACCTAAGAAAATACAATTAGGCAAATATATCTCAGACCAGAAATTCATGTTATACTTTCCAAACCTTAAAATAATGTTTTTGTGGATATCTGACATTAGCTATTAGCTATAATGTAATCCTGTTAACATAAATAAATAAAAGCTTGCTGCATTTGGAAATCAATATGCAGTAAAGGAAACCTAATTATAATTTATGAGTGTGGAGAGACCAGACATGAGAGAGACTTCCAGTGGTGATTTGACTCTAGAAATTATCAGTGTCAATTATAAAAATACAGGAAATTAACCTCTCATTGATTATGTTGATTCTTTGATTAGAACCAACAGCCTCTGCTTCAAAAGAGAATTAAAAGTTTTATTTCTTTTTTTTCTCCTCTCTTTTTTTCCCTTTCCCTACTTACTTTAGGATTTGAAACAGCCCATGGCTGAAAGGAAATCTCAGCTGGATGCTCTTGCTTTTGATACTCAGTTCTTTGTCTCCAAGCATGCTCAGGACTTATCCCCTCAGCAGAACCAACAGATGCTGAGGCTTCTGAATGAACTGCAGAGGTCTTTCCAGGGCCTTGAGGAGCAGATTGCAGCTCAGATGAATGCCTTGCAGGGCCATCTTCAACAAATGGAGCAGGCAGCCCTGGTCGAGGTCAGACTGAACCAGCATCTGGGCTCAATTTGTCTTTTGGGATGGCATGCATTTGGGTTTTCTGGCTAGAATATATCTACCATGATTCCAGGAGCCTGTGTGTACCAATTTTGAAGTTTCATTCAAGCCAGCTTGGTTCTGGTCCAGGAGCCAGCTGTTCTGTTTTTCTTGCCATGTTTTTGGTTTTATGTGTGTGTGTGTGAGAGAGAGAGAGAGAGAATATATGTTGTTTACATGTGTATGCATGTGCAAGCATTTTCTTTTTAATAAGACTGTCCCCTCACTGTGTCTCATTGTCTCTGCCTTTCAGATGAAAATTATATCCCCAGCCCTTTTTTATCCTTTAGCATTCTTTTTAAGGCTCTTAAGAACATTGTTACTCTGAGCTCTTGAGAAGAATGATTTTGAAATCAGTTTTATTCTGGGACTTTTCAGATGATTAATACTGAAATTCCTTGACAACTTTCCAACGGCTGACAAGGAAATTTTTATCAGAATCATATTAATTTTTAGCACCTCCTAAATCATTATTATTATCTAGTATTATCTAGCACCTTTCTTCACACTGTGGTGCCCACTGCATATACTATCATGGAAAACCATGTGTTGAAGCAGGAATAATACATTTTGGGGGTCAAAGAACTAACCACCTTACTACCTTCCATCGCAACCCACTCCTTGCAAAACTCAACATAATGGCATTAATGGTAACATAACCTTAGAATACCAAGAATGATACTTAGGCCATTTCTGCTCTTTTAATAATAAGTTGGAATTCAGCAAGAAGATATTAGAATTGTCATTATCAGGATCTGCTTTATTAAATACTGTGTAAAGTAGAATTGAGATTTTGAGTCAGGTTTAAAGGAAATTAGGTTAGTTAATTCCATATGTCTTTTATTACTGCTTAGTTGTTTCAGCTCCACTGAAAATGAAATAAAATACTAATGAAATACTTTAAGTTACTTTCCAAATCTGAAAATTTGCAGTGTCCTCACTTAGAATTTATATAGCATGGTATAGTGTAGCCTGTGGACAATTAATGAAATAGCATTGGTCTGGGCCACCTTGAGACACAGCCCAGATCCAGGGCAGGCCCCAGAACTGTAGCAGGTGATAAAACTGCATGTGAACATTCTCTCTGAGCACAGAATTAATCTCACAACGTTTATTAACATTGTTATTGTCAGAAATGTTCTGCTTCTCTATATATTTTCCCTGAATGCATGTATATGTCTGTGTGTTAACTTGTTTGCTTTGCTTTTTTCAGATTCAGTCTGCACCCATCCTAACCCATGAAGATCCCGTTTTACAGCTGAAGAGCTCTTAGGAGTTCTCTTCCAGAGCCCTTCTGTTTATCCTAAAGAGGGGGAGAGAGGGCCAGTTTGGGCACCTGTCTGTAAGTGCAGGTGACTAAAATGCCATCAGAAGGTAGAACCTGATGGAAAATGGTTTTAGAAGGATGGTCAGGAGAACACATCATGCTCAATTGCTCAATCAGGTGCTTCAGTGTCAGGCAGCTGAGATGAGATCTGGAGCAAGGATCAGGCACAGAAACATATTCCCTCCCTCCCCTTGTGCCTGGCTTTTCTCTTTGATATCGATATAGACACCTGAAAGTCTGAGCCAGTTGCTAATCTTGGGCAGTTTCCTTCTTCTCAAAATAGACAAGCCTCTCATGCCTGGCAAATAAAATCACTCAATTTTAATGGGTGTCTGCATTTGCGAGACATTTGATTTATAAAGTCAACTAAATTATTAAGAAGCTCAATTAGTTGATAAATTGTCCAGTTCCTTGATTTTTTACCTCCTAGTCCAATCCTTCTAATTTTCCATATTTTGACTATTCTGTAGCACCTCCTCTGGTTCTGGTAGAAGAACTGATCAGAACCAATAATTTATTATCATCACCATTATCATCTATGGATTTCAAGTATCTGGGCTCTCTGTTCCCCATTTCTAAGGATGATAACAACAGTCTGGCAAAGGAGCTCCCAAACCAAAACCTGGGAGCACTGTCATTTGAAATTAACCCTGATTGTAATCCAGACCATACACCTGGATCAACAGATCGTCCAGATAAGGGGAGCCTTCTAAATATGATTTCTGTGCTTTTTCCTGTTCTAGTATCCCACCAACTTTTCCATCCTTAAGTTATAACCTCGTTTTATATTTTAGGGAGTCATCTTGTTTTCATAAAATGAGAATTATTCATAGTCTTTTGGCCCTTTTGCATTTTAATTAGACCCTGCAGAAACAACAAAATACGTGTCACCAGAAACTGGAGGATCTTTGCAACTGGGTAGGACAAGCAGAAAGAGCACTGGTGAGCCACCAAGGTAGAGCCACCCAGCAGGATCTTTCTGCTTTGCAGAAGCACCAGAGTGACTTGAAGGTGCGTATGAGTTCATTTAGTTTTTGCATTCCTTCAACAAATATTTATAAAGGCTTGCATGTGCCAGGTGTAGTATTTACCGTTAGCAACCTGATGCTAGATACCCCTGCGCACATGATGTGTACAGCCTAGTGAAAGAGAATATTATAGATAATCACAAAAATATACAAATAACTATTAACTATTATATCTATAAAGGATAAATTATATGAGAACATATAACAGAGAGACCCAGTCTAGTCTAGGCTATTAGAAAAGATTACTTTGAAGAAGTGTCACTTAAACTGAGAAATGAAAGCTATGTAGGGGTTAAAGCATTGAAGGGGCAAAAAGAGGAAGAGAATATGCAGGCAGAGGCCTATGTATCTGTCTTGAGGTGGGAATGAGATCCAGCTCCACGTATTTCAGAATTGAAAGAAAGCTAGTTCAGCTGAACTGAACAAAACAAAAGGAAGATTAGTGTTGATTAGACTGGAGACTAGGCACTACCCATATCATGCTGGTTCTTAATAGCCTACAGTAATGATAAGGAGAGTATAGAGACCTTGACTCAGCTAGAATCCTGTTGTCAGCTCTTTATAGAAGAATGATCTCTTTGAGAATAACTCATTACAAAATAAAGATCTCTGTTATTCACCATGTTTATGGGGCCTCCTTTTTTTGTCTTCACTAAATATTTGCTCAGAAACTTCAATTTAAATTTTGCTTAGAAAATTAAATATTAGACAATTTCTTAATTAAAAGATATTTTAAAATCTATTATTTTCATTGGTTTAGACCTAAACCTTAAGCAAATTATAGTCAGGGACATATGTCTGTTGCAGATATGTCATGCCAGCCATTCTACCTTCCTACTATTAGAGGTCTTAGATGTGCTAAAGTTAAAGACTCTGCCATTCCTATTTTCATGTGTTAAGGACTTACAGGACGACATTCAGAATCATGCCGCCCCATTTGCCAGTGTTGTCAAAGATGTTGAAGGGTTCCTGGAAGAGAACCAGACCAAGCTGAGCACCCATGAGTTGACAGCTCTTCGGGAAAAACTTCATCAGGCTAAGGAGCAATTTGAGGCTCTCCAGGAACGGACACGGGTGGCCCAGAAGGAGCTGGAGGAAGTAGTGGCCTCAGCCTTACAGCAGGAGACTGAAAAGGTAACCAGACTGCTGTGGTACTTGGTATTTTTCAAAAAAGGAAATTTCAGTACCTGCACAAATGAAAGGTCATGAGGGGAAACTGCCTTACACAGAACATAGAATCCCGAAAAGGGGCTATTTCAGGAGCAGGTTGGTAAGCCACTGTTTTCTTTTTACAAGAAACATCCTAAAGAACTTTAAGTTAGGAACAGTTAGTAGGAAGTTCATATCACATACACACAAAAAATCTGGCAGTCTATGTACTCAGTATTCTGAATAACTAAAAATGTCCAAAAGAATTTGGTGAGGAAGGGTAGTACCCTGGGGAGGAAAATGCAACTGGCATATTTCTTACATGAATCTAGACTGGTAATCCAAGAGGGCTAGGGGAAATAACCATCCCCAAGCTCTCACTACAGTTTCAGCAGGAATCATGACACTGGGACAAACCTATGAGAATGTCTTCTGCACCCCACTCTGCACTGGCAGATTGAATCAGAATCCTTTGGCTGGCTGTGGACTCTAATGCTAACAGGGAGGTAGAGAAAAGATAAATAAGTTACCTGAAGATGCATTCTGAACTACATGTATATATCACTTGGCATATTCTTTTTAGTTAATTAAAATACTTGACAAGTCAGAAAATAGTTTCAGAACTCAATGCTCTGTTTGACAGAGAAAGGGATAGAAGTCTGTATTTCCCTTAGAGAGGAGCAGCCAGGCAATTGAATGTGACTGTTATCTCTTACCCTAGCAAGCCAATGTGTCAGTTTTGCATGCCTAGAAACGATGCCATGGGGCCATGCTGGGGTGCCAGGACTAAATCACTTCTTAATAAAATAAAGCCCTTTAAATCCTGGGATTTGCTCCTCCTCCCCAATTCAAAGCAGTAAGATATAGACAAAATCTGGAGATTATTTTAAATAATTATTTTTTCTATATATTTAGATGCTCATTCTTTTTTGTGTGTTCCAAGACTGATTATACCCACTCTTAGAGCTTTTCTTTTTCTTTAGCATAAAAATTTCCTTCTTGATTTAACCTGTAACTGCTGAGCATCTAAGGCCTTCTCACTGAACCCCTCTGGCTTTCAGAGTAAAGCAGCAAAGGAACTGGCAGAGAACAGGAATAAGATCGATGCTCTCTTGGATTGGGTAGCTTCAGTGGGATCACCTCGTGGACAGATGGAGCAGCTGTCAGGAGCTAGCCTGGAGAAAGGAGCCTTGGATACTATTGATGGTCACATGAGAGTGAACCAAGCCTCAGAGAAACTGGACAAGCAATGTGAGAAGATGAAGGTAAGGGTGTGAGTTTGTCCTCACCATGCTATGGACTCTCTTCTGCCCTGGGCAAGTCACCGTAACCTCTTTGCTCCTAAATCCAGTGAGCACTTCTCCATTCCTCTTCTTCGATGTCTCAGCTGCACACTCGCCTTGAAATACTCCCTCCCTTACTTTATATAGCACTGCTCTGCCCATGGTAATCTGTATTCCTTTCCCTGAGACACCTTTTCAAACACTGATATACTTTTAGGTAAGTAGTATCATAGACCTCCTCTCTCATCTTTCATAATATACTTTCCTTGGGTAGTGTCATCCACTCATGACACTTCAGTTATCATTTGTATTAAACAATTACATATATATATATTTGTCTCCAGCCCAAATATCTATCCTGAGCTTCAAGCCATTATATAAATCTATCTTTCTTCTGGCAACTTGGAATCAAGCACCTCAAACTGAAAAATAAAATCCCTGTTTACTATAATAGCCCTCCCCCAATTAAACATGTTCTCTTTCCTATGTTCCCACTTAATTGTCTGAATTAGACATCATCCTTTATATAGGATTCCTTTCCCTGCCTCACTTTTTTATATAGAATCAGTGATCAAATCCCATTCACAGTCAGCCAGACTACTTCTTCTCCACTGAGACGTTCGTTCAGACCACTATCAGGCCTCGCTTGTATTATTATATATAGTAGCTTCTACCGGTCTCCTTGCCATTTGGCTTTGGTCCTCTCATCCACCCCAACACTAAGTGATCTTTCTAAAATGCTATATCCTTTTAATGGTTCCCTCTTACACTCATAAAACCATTTCTTACTTAACTACTTATCTCTACTCATTTATTTATTCATTTGGCAAATGTTGAGCACCTGCTATATGACAGGCATTGGAGATAAACCAGTGACCCAACCAAATAAACTGTCTCCTGGGACATTAACAGGCATGCTCAGGCACATTATATTGCATGTTTAGAAGATGATTATATATTCAGGGCACTTAAAAAATATAAGGATCGTATATTTTAGTAGTGATACCTTTCTAGCAAAGAAAATTGGGTTTAGCTAGAGTGCTGCTGTTGAATGGCTTATGTGGGCCATTGCCTTATTGTATATTAACAGGATTTCTGCCTCTGGCATGCCCATTATGCACTTGGAAGATTCATTGTAGTGTGTCTACCAAAGCCCTGGCACTCTTGTAACAGAGCAGAGATGGTTCTGCTGTCATAGGAACCTTCAGGACACCTCTTGCTGGCAACAGTCAACCTGAAGGAAACTGCATTAGGGTGGGTTGGAGGATGAGAAGGGAACATCCGGGTGGTATACAGACAGGCTATGGTACTAGACACTCCCTACCATCTGTTTGAGCTGTATGTGTTTGCTATTAGATTACTGTTGATACAGGTTGAAACTGGATGATATTCTGAAGAAAAGCAGGCTATAGTCCTTCTCTAGGTCATTGCATAAACAATATAGATATTTGGGAATACTGACTGAAATCTACTTAACTTTTGTTAGACTCAGGAAGAACATCATTAAAACAACCTCTACTGCCCTTCTTTTACTTATATTCCATCACAGTAGAAAAAAGGTCCACATGTAAACACATGGAGACAGCACATGCAAATTACCTGTATTGTCCAGAAACACAGCTTACTCTCACTAGTCTATAAATTGTTTACTTAATGAATTAATTTCTTAGCTCTTTCCTGTTAGAGACAGTCTTCATAGATAATTGACTGACATATTTGACAGGTAAGAATTTGCTGTTTTTATATTGTCCTGTGTATGGCTCACACAGCTTAGTCTCTCCTTCCGTTAATGTGGGTAATTATTAGTTGGCTATGTGTACCTTCTCTTAGACTTTGGGTGGTTTAGTGAAGATAGTCATGTCAACAGTTTATCCCTTAACTATCTACGTGACCTGTCTTTTTGGTGATACATCTTTTTGGTAATCACTTAGCCAAATCTTTAATATGGATATCGTATTGTCTTCCTACATTACAGATTGTGCCGCAAATCAGATGAGCTAATACATGTAAAATATCTTTGAAAACTATAAGATTCTGTATGTGTCAGTTCAGCTGGAATTAGCATATGGCATAATCCTTAGAGAGAGAGACTGGTGATTTCTAGCAGCTATAAAAGTAGCCTACAGAGGTCTCTCTCTACCTCTAGCTGTAGACATAAGCAAAATATTGTAGTGTCCCTACTGATTTGTTTGGGGGATTTTTTTTGCCAGGCTCGTCACCAAGAATTGCTATCTCAGCAACAAAATTTCATCCTGGCCACCCAGTCAGCTCAGGCCTTCCTGGACCAGCATGGCCACAATCTCACACCTGAGGAACAACAGATGCTGCAGGAGAAGCTAGGAGAGCTAAAGGAACAGTACGCGTCTTCCCTGGCCCGGTCAGAGGCAGAGCTGAAGCAGGTGCAGACACTACGGGATGAGCTGCAGAAGTTTCTGCAGGATCATAGAGAGTTTGAAAACTGGCTGGAACGGTCTGAGAGAGAGCTGGAGCACATGCATAAGGGCGGCAGCAGCCCCGGAGCCCTTCCCTCCCTTCTTAAGCGGCAGGGGAGCTTCTCGGAGGATGTAATTTCCCACAAAGGAGACTTGAGATTTGTGACTATCTCAGGACAGAAAGTGTTGGACACTGAAAACAGCTTTGAGGAAGGCAGAGAATCATCAGCAACTGGAACCTTAGTGAAGGACAAGCTAAAGGATGCAACAGAGAGATACACTGCTCTTCATTCAAAGGTATGTATGGAAGAGGCTCCTGGCAGCCTCTGGTGAAATGATCTTGCAGCCCTCACACAACTGTAGGTGGTTTCTGAGGCTGAGAAACCTCAGGACACAATGAGTGAGCTAATTTGTATATATATGGACCATAGACAGGATTTCTCCATGACCTATGCAAAAATGTAAAAGGTGGAGGCCCGCAGCTAATGCCTGACTCTTGCAATATCAGGGGTATATCTCACTCCAGTGGGGAAGGTAGAGGAGCTTGCCTTTTGTATCCTGACCAGCAGACGTGGGCTCCTGAGAGACATAGCACAGGGGAAACTTAAACCAAGTACGCAGTCTATATTCCTGGACAGAGCATCCAGGGTAAATATTTATCTTTCTTTCTATCAAAGAACTCCAGTTAGCTCCCGAGGTATAGGATCTAGTCAGTTCTTCTCACCTGTCTCGTGGTTTGTGTCAGTACCTCTAACTCCCAAAGAGGAACACCTTTGTACCTCTCAATCCCATTTCTGCCTGCAACCTGTTGTGTATTTCTTTGGTGGCTTGTCATACAACTCACTTAATCTTCCCTAGCATGTAATAAAGTTGAGGTGAATAGTATGGATCAAACAACGAGGAACCCACTCATAAAATGTAGTTGCTACCCATCCTTCAGTGGAGGTCCCAGCACTACTGCTAATTGTAGTTACAGTGAGTTCCCTAACAAAGCCAGGCATCTCTGTACACTCTGCCTAGGAAGCTGCTGCCTTTGACCTGGACTTGCTTAAGCTTGCTTTCCGTCCTTTCTTTGGCACAGTGTGCACGATTGGGCTCTCACCTGAACATGCTACTAGGCCATTATCAACAGTTCCAGAGCGGCGCCGACAGCCTGCAGGCCTGGATGAAGGCTTGTGAGGCCAGTGTGGAGAAGCTCCTCTCAGACACCATTGCCTCTGACCCTGGGGTCTTGCAACAGCAGCTTGCAAGAACAAAGGTAAGCCAGGACACAGGCTGTTGTACTGCATGGCTCCAGCACCCAAATTAAAGGCAGTGTTTAGGATGCCTTGGATAAGATCTAATTCCTAACAATTTATTCTCGTATCTGTGGCTGAAGATAAGCTGAGAATTATTCTGTAAAGCAGTTTAGTGTTTCTAGATTCCTAGAACCAGCTTTGATTACTCATTCAAGTGTTTTTCTTTTGTCCTTTTTCATGGACAAGCAGCAGTTGCAGGAGGAATTGGCTGAGCACCAAGTGCCTGTAGAAAAGCTCCAAAAAGTAGCTTGTGAACTCATGAAAATTGAAGGGGAGCCAGCTCCAGACCACACGCGAATTCAAGAAACTACAGGTATGAGGCAGCTCCAGAAATAGTGCTATCTTAACTCCTAGTATGTACCTCCATTCTGTAGTAGGTCCATCCCCTTGTGTTGTACAAGCATCTGGTGTTAGCTGGGACAGAAACAGGAATAGCTCATCTTCTTTATTCTTGTATCGTCGAAGGACCTTTGCAGTCTGGCTTCAACCCCTTTTCCCCTGCCATTCTGCCTTCTAGCCACAACTTTCTTCTTTCTTTTCCCAAGTAAACTAGTCATTTCTTCACTGCCTTACCACTGAAGTGTTTCCTGTTGCTTAGGTGATAACATTAATTGAGTGGTTGCCATGCATGGTGAAATTTTGTTCCTGCTTCAAGATGTAGCCAAGAGGTTACTTCCTTTATAAAGTCCTGACCACCCCCACCCCCCAAGAAATAAAAGATAAGAAACCATCGTTCTTCTTTCAGGCTTCTCTAAGGCTCTTTATACCAATTTAGCAATTAGGATTTTATTTTCCGGTTAGATGTGATGTGCCTTCCTCTGCCTGTAACCTCTTTGAGGATCTCTGGTTTGTAGAAGACGGGGACTTTATCATGATTATCTTTAGTTCTCAGTGTCTAGCATGATTTCTGGCACTTAGTAAGTGCTCAATAAACAGTGCTTATGGAATTTGGCTCAAATACTAATGCCCTTTAAGCTTATTCCTTCTATTTGTCTTAATGTCTGTTATTACTATAATAAATGTGCAATTTAAATACATTTTTTTAAAAAGGAAAACACAAAAATAGTCTCTACTCTCTCTTTTTATGGCCTTGATTTTCCAGATTCCATACTTAGCCATTTCCAAAGCCTCTCCGGTAGCCTGGCTGAGCGCTCTGCTCTGCTGCAGAAGGCAATTGCCCAGTCTCAGAGTGTGCAGGAAAGCCTGGACAGCTTGTTGCAGTCCATCAGGGAAGTTGAAAGAAACCTGGAAGAGGAGCAAGTGGCATCCCTATCATCAGAAGTTATCCAAGAAGCCCTGGCCACTAACATGGTGAGATCTGTACCCCAAGAATTTGCATAGAGGGTATATTTGCCATCTTTCATAATTATATCACTTTGAAAAAATATCAGGAGAAGAATTCATTTTCATGACTCTTCTGATGATGAGGCTTAGACATGGTGACTAATCCACGTGAAGATATTGCTACTCAATTTCTAAGCCATAGTTAAACTTGAAGGACAGTGGCAATAGCAAAGTCATTTGGTGGAATGGCTTAGAGAACTAGGGGGATGAGACACAGGGGATTCTGAGGGCTCACTTGCAATCCTCCACCCCTCTTTGAGGAGGTGAGCATGTAGCTATTAGAAGCTCATTAGTTTGTGTCTCAGGTATCCTAGAATAAGTGAGCCAGGAGCTGACAAACATGTTCTTGATGACAGAAATTGAAGCAGGACATTGCTCGGCAAAAGAGCAGCTTGGAGGCCACCCGCGAAATGGTGACACGATTCATGGAGACTGCAGACAGCACCACAGCAGCAGTGCTGCAGGGCAAACTGGCAGAGGTGAGCCAGCGCTTCCAAAAGCTCTGTCTACAACAGCAAGAGAAGGAGAGCTCCTTGAAGAAGCTGCTGCCCCAGACAGAGATGTTTGAACATCTCTCTGATAAGCTGCAGCAGTTCATGGAAAACAAAAATCGGATGCTCGCCTCTGGAAATCAGCCAGATCAAGATATTGCACATTTCTTCCAGCAGATCCAGGTGAGGATATACCTGCCAACCTGACAGAATAAAGGGAAAAGAAGGGCAAGGAGGGGACCAACATTTACTGAGTACAGAAGATGTTAGTCAGAGAACTGGGAAGTTTACTGGCACTGTTATCACAACCATCCTGCAAGCTAGATATCATTTTTCCCTTTTTAAAAACACAGCCTAGATTTATTTTTCACTCATCCTACATGTTCAACCCATCTCAGCAGGATACTTAGTTCATCATGGTCACTCAGGGATTCGAGTTGATGGAAACTTCATCCTGACATAAGTCTTCACAATTATTGCTTCAGTGGGAAGAAAGACTATCCTTTTACCTTTTGTTAGTCAAAGCAAGTGTTACTTGACCACACCTGACTGTGGTGATATATAATTCTACTATGTAACTAGAAGGCACAGAGCTAGAAATATTTGGTGAAGAGTATTACCTACCAAGAACATATACATATGTCCAGGAGTAGAATTGCTGGGTCATGGTATATGCATATACTTAATTTGACCAAGGAGCAGCAGCACCATTCTGTTTCACTGGTCTGTCTGTTCATATACCCTAGCAGACTGTTGTGCTGCTTAGATATCTTTTATCTTTTAGTGTATATTTATTTGTAAGGATCAGAGGATTTAATACATTTCCTGTTTGCTTGGCAGGAACTGAGTTTGGAAATGGAAGACCAACAGGAGAACCTTGATACTCTTGAGCATCTGGTTACTGAACTGAGTTCCTGTGGCTTTGCTCTAGACCTGTCTCAGCACCAGGACAGGATACAGAATCTCAAAAAGGACTTCACAGAGCTACAGAAGATAGTTAAGGAAAGGTGAGTTCTTATATGTGTTGGTCAGTGTCAGGAAGCTAATTTTTTCTTGCCATTGAGTAAAATGATTGTCTCACCATTCATCATTAGAATCTAAAGGTGGCATCAAGATACCCTGGTGGGTATAGCTCAGTTGGTTAGAGTGTGATACCGTAACAGAAAGGTTGTGAATTTACCTGGCTGGTGTAGCTCTGTGGATTGAGCGCAGGCCTGTGAACCAAAGGGTCGGGGGTTCAATTCCCAGTCAGAGCATATGCCTGGGTTGCAGGCCAGGTCACCAGGAGAGGACACAAGAGAGGCAACCACTACTAGTATGCTCTCCCTCTCTCCTTCCCTTCCCCTCCCTCTAAAAATAAATAAATACAAATCTTTTTAAAAGAAAGGTTGTGGGTTCATTCAATCCCTGGTCCAGGCATATGTGATCCATGGTCTGGCTGCATACAGAGACAACCAACTGATAACTTCTCTCTTACATCTTATTTCTCTCCTTTTCTCTCTCTCTTCCTCTCTCTCTAAAAGCAATGGAAAAAAAAGTCCTTAAGTGAGGATTAAAAAAATAAATAAATAAAAATAAAGGTGGCATCAAGAATTTTATCTACTATGGAGTCACAGGAGATTTGGAAAGTGCCTCTTTCAACCAGAGTACCCAATCTACTTGATGCTTAGTAGTTTTTCTATTACTAAATAATGGATTTTTTTGTCAGTAATGGGGCTCAGTTCTCTCTCTGTACCATCAAAAGCCCAGGTCACCTGGACCAAACAAAACAAATTTGGGTCAGCAAGTAAGATTGTGACAGAATTTGAAATAAAGAGAATTGGAGACTTACTAGAAATAATTAAGGATTCTATTGGCACTCACCCTGCTTGTTTTGACCACATTTAAGTTGCTGGGGCCCTTTGTTTGTTTGTTTGTTTGTTTGTTTGTTTAAGGCAAACGTGGGTTATATGACAAAGGTGGCTGGTTTCAGGTAATCAGCTCACTGTTGAAAAGTCATGATTCCTTCATTAGAAAGCCTCATGTGGACTTAAGAGCTTGTTCAGATTTCTTCTCTTGGGTTAGCCATAAATATAATCTTGATTTAGCGAATGACAGCCTTAGTGACCAGAGGAAAGTAGTTGCTCAAACCAATGCAGGTAATTTAGAGGAGTGGAGAGGAGGGAGACAAAGACCACAAGGCTTTGTTTTTCTTCCCCTACAATAAGACATTTTAGCTCAGGCTTGGAGTTGGAATAGATGCAGCCGGCCATTTCCAAAAGTGAACTCCAAATTGATTCCACCCTTCTCCTTGATTTATTTTATTCGTGAGTGTGCTTACCCTAACTCCTCAGAGCCTCTGTTTTAGCATCTTACTAAAGAACTAGGCCTTGAAAGAGTTAAATACCTAAAAAGTAGCAGAGCTGGACTTGAGATCCAAAGCCTGCATTCTTTCCATTATATCAAACTACCTAAATAGCAGGCTCCCTTTAGTTTTTCTCACTTTCACTTTAGCTTAGAGTGAGATTGAAGACTCCTTTCCCCAAAAATGTCCAAACAAGGGCAAGGGATTCCTTAGTTTGATGCTCTCCTACATTATATGTGGTTATTTAGCCAAAGATGTTGTGGAAAAGATGATGGGAAGGAAAGACCCTGTTAGGAGACTGGTGCCTAGAGTCCCAGAATGAGCTCAGTTTTAGTTCAAGTTGACTTCTTTACACTGCTTAGTCTGGCAAATAACAAAATCTCTTTGCTGACAGAGAGGAAGATGCATCATCTTGCCAGGAACAATTGGATGAATTCCGGAAGCTGGTTAGGACCTTCCAGAAATGGCTGAAGGAAACTGAAGGGAGTATTCCACCTACAGAAACTTTCATGAGTACTAAAGAGCTGGAAAAGCAGATTGAACACCTTAAGGTAGGTGAACAAAAAGATCTCCAAGAATTGGACTTAGACAACAGTTTTTACAAGTATTTATGGACTTATCTCCAGCTGTGATGGGAAAGTGGTGTGAGAAATCCAAGTTACCATCTACATCAGAATAGAAATTCCCATCTACCCCTACTCCCCACCCAAGCACTGAGCACCAAAAATCTCCTATTTGAAAACCAAAAAAATAATCCGGGAATAATAGCTATGAAGCTTCAACTGTTTCTTGGATGTCTCTCATTCTATGATGGGTCGTAGAGAAGATATTTGTAAATAAGTCCAGTTCTTGAGAAACTTAAATTCTCATTATATGTTTGAGAAACAGTTATCTGTGAGCAAGTGAAGAAATATATGATCCAGAAATTGAGGAGATAAGAACTAGTACTACAACTGATAAAGGAAGAATTATAGTCACATGAACGGAAGGTAGCTTCAAGGGTAGGTTGCCTTTTTCCCATCCTCTGCAGAATTTCTCCATACCATTTTTGGTTTGTAGTCATCAGGCCTCTGCTTGTACCTCTAATGCATTTCTTCTTTTTGTTGAAACCAGCCTCCAGCTAACTGTCATCCACTTGTCCTCATTGTCTTAGTAAAGAGAATTTATCTTGAACAGATAGAAGAGGAGAGTTTGAGTAGTTTCACAGAGAGTTACAGGAGCATTTGCTGTAGGGAATTCCCTAGAACAGAGGTTCCCCAGTTTCTTAGTTCACAATACCCTTAATGTTTCAAGAAATTTTTCATGGCAACACAAGGCCAAAAACATAAATAAAAAATCTCACTTGCTAAGTGGTCAGATCCAAACAACCCAATAGTAGTTATTCACAGGGTGTCCAACAGGTGTCACTGTATTTCCCTCAAAAATTTAAAATATCCTGTGTCAGTGCACAGTTTGGGAACTGTGATCCTTCGGAGTCAAGAGTGATTAATAAAAGAATTGACAAGCTGTGACTTGATAAGGTTCAGTCTGAACTAGATAGCATGAGCTTATTAGATGTTCATGGTTCTTTGTCTTTCTCTGTTGTTGCTCTGCAGCTTCAAATCAAAAGCAAACTAAGTAGATTGTCAGGGAAATTTAGTGTGAAGGAAGGGATTACAGGCCAGGATGGTGTCCTAGTTTCGAAAGGAGTGAAATCTCACTGCTGCAGCAGGCAGTTCACATCTTAGAGACATATGACCTGGTACTTTGGTCATAGAGCAGATGCCATTGTTTCCTGATGGCTTCCTACTGAAATGAGAGCTCTGACTTCAAACCTGATGTAAAGTTCCCTTGCAAGTACAAAATGTAGCCTATGATTCTGTGTACTTCTCTACATTTCAATATCTGGCTCCCCATTTTATTCTCCATTGACCATTTCCTTTTCACTCTTTATGTGCGTGGTGTTCCCTCTGTCCACTTGACAAACTCTTATCTTAACTCAAAGCTTTCCTCTCTCCAGTCAGAGTTAAATGTCTCCTTATTCTCTCAGAGTCTACTGACTGTACATATTTCTATAATAGCTTTTATCACAGTATAATGCAATCAATAATCTGAGCTCTTGGTTTTAAGAACTGTGTCATTATCTTACTGTGTATCCACAGTGTTTAGCATGATGCCTGGCCTATAGTAAATGCTCAATAAATATTTGATGGATGGATAGATGGAAGGATGGATGAATGAGAAGTTCTTGAATATTCCATGATGTTCCTCCATACCTTGGCTGGCTAAACCAAGATCTTGAAATGGCTGATTACATGAGGATGGTCTCTTAATTCTTAAAAACTTTAGGGCATATATGTAGAAGAATAGATATTCATGCTTATGGGAAGAAAGCTCCCAGATGTTACATTTAGCTGTTTTGTTCTTTACACAGGGTCTCCTAGATGACTGGGCAAGTAAGGGAACTTCGGTAGAAGAAATCAATTGCAAAGGCACTTCTTTAGAAAATCTCATCATGGATATCACAGCACCTGATTCCCAAGCCAAAACGGGTGAGTTCAGGCTCTTAAAAATGTAGTGAATAAACCTCATTCTTTGCCTTGGTCTTTGTTAATGATCCCTGCTTTAATAAAAGTCAGAAACAAGGTTGGGTATGAGAACAAGAGGAAGGTGTATGAAGTTGTCTTCCCCTCAATCTGATCTGTTTTCCATTTGCTGTATAACATTGCTCCCTTTTGCAGAATTCCTTCCCATGGTGGGAAAAAGTAAAGGGACTAGTTGGCCCACTTAGAACTGTCAAACATGCATAGGAGGATTAAAATGGGATTTCCTAACTTGAAGATTTTTTATTTTATACGTGGAAATTGGATGGCTGCACACATGTTTAAATCAGGGTCAGCACTGGCTGGTATAAGCTGGTGTCGAAGGAGAGACTAGATATTTAGGAGTCAGTATTGGTACACCAGGGACTGGCCCATTTCTTGGAAGTAGATACAAAGATTGTGTCAAGATACAGGAATAATCTCTGGCTGCAAATAAGTCTTTTAAACAAATCTATTATGAGCTCAGTGACTTGCTGGTTGTGGATTGGTATCTCATAGGTTTTATTACCAGACTATATTAATGTAACCCTAATAGCTACTTAAATGGTATGGGAAAAATTTACTTTTTTTTCCTCCTAAGAATGGCTACTTTTCTGTTGTATCCTAAAGTTTAAAGATCTCTTGGACTTACCTAGAAGTTCAAACTGAATTGAGTTCAATTTTGAATTATTAAAAATACAACATTTCAGGGAATTGGTAATTTTAATATTCTAACACATAAACCTCTCTAAGTTTAGTGACTTATTAGTGTGTGACTATATCAGGAATTGGCAAACATTTTCTATAAAGAGCCAAATAGTAAATATTTTAGGCTTGTGGGCCATATGGCTCTGCCATTATAGCTCAGAAGCAAACATAGACAGTATAGAAGTATGCTATATTATAAAGCTTTATGTACAGAAACAAGCAGAGGGTCAAATTTGGCTGGTAGGCTCTAGTTTTCTAACTCCTGGACTAGATCAGTGGTTTTTCAAACTTTTTAAAGCACTAGATTTTTTTTTTTTTAGTTTAAATCTCATATTGGACTCTACTACATAAAACAAAAATAATATTTTGTTGGCATAAGTTTCCCTTATAACTTACTTTATAGTATTCATTTGTTATGGAGTCCATTAATGAAAATATTCAGACGATCTTTGTGAATATTAAAATTGAAAAAGGATTATTAGGTAACAGCTTTATCATCTGATTTATTTCTAAGTTTTGTTTGATTGTATTGTATCCAGAAAATATGGTTCACGTAAATAAGCAGTTGTAAATGATGACAGCCCTGGCTGGTGTGGCTCAGTGGATTGCGTGCCAGACTGCAAACCAAAGGGTCACTGGTAAAATTCCCAGTCAGGGCACATGCCTGGGTTGCAGGCCAGGTCCCCAGTAGGGGGCACATGAGAGGCAACCACACATTGATGTTTCTCTTCCCCTCTTTTTCTCCCTCCTTCCCCCTCTCTCCAAAAATATATAAATAAAATCTTTTTAAAAATAAATGATGACAAATGTTTTTAAACATTCACTTTATAATTACAGAGTACTCTTCAGTTAAACTGAACTAGAAGCTTGAAAGGGATGTAGTCAGAAATTCTCTTTCAAAGTTAAATCACCAGGAATATTCAATAGGGCTCTTATTTTTTTTTCTTAAACATAGAAAACACCTAAAACTGGTGATGAAGACAAAAACGGTCTATAACCTGACATCATCATGACCTGAAATGTTAAAAATTCTATTATTATACAATTTTATCCTAATGTGTGTCTGCTCTGAGAAGATGTACCTCAGCCTTTTTGACATTTGATTTAATGTAGATGTTTTTCTTTGGACATGAGTGGCCACGTGTAAGTTTGAATGTTGTAGAGTGCTAATGAAGAGCTACAACCTTTCAATCAGTAACACTCAAAAAGAACCTTAAATGTATGCGTAGAGGTGCAGGAGCTTCTTTATTCTTCCCACAAAAAAGCAGCATACAATTGGCCCTTAGTATTCATGGTTTCCTTTTCTGCGATTGCACCAGTTGCAGATCGAAAATATTTTTTAAAAATATTACATTGTTGCTGACATGTGCTGTATAGTTAGGCCAAGGGTGGTTGCATCTGTACTGAATATGTATAAACCTTTTTTCTTATCATTATTTTCTAAACAATACAGTATAGCAACTATATTTACATAGTATTTACATTGTATTAGGTGTTATAAGTAATCTCAAGACGATTTAAAGTATACAGGAAGATACAGATTATATGCAAATATTCCGCCATTTTATATAAGGAACTTGAGCATCCTTGGGTTGTGGTATGCGTGGGGGGGGTCCTAGAACCAATCCCCTGTAGATACCAAGGGGCATCTGCAAATTGGTTGTATGTAGTAAGTTAAGATGTGGTTGAACATAATTGAACATGCATGTTTTATTGCCATTTCTAAGTTTTAGAAACATATTCTGAATATTAAATGGAAACCAAACATTTACAGAGTCCCTGAAGAGCACCTCCTTAGGTGCTTTGAAAATCATTAGCCTGAGTATTCTGAGTTCTCTTCCAACTCTGAAAAATCGTGAATATTCTAGTTCCTTACATTTGTGTAGCTCTTCTTGTTTCATAAAGTGCTTTCACATACATCACCTTACTACCTCTCTCTAGTAACCCCGTGAGAGTTGGCAGGATAAGTAGTGTTAGTTAGCTTCATATCCTAGGGAGGAATCTGAGGTCTGCCCATAGATTAAAGCTCACGTGCCAAATTAGTGACTGCCTTGGCTAGCACCTTCTCCTCCTAATTACGAGTCCAATTTCTTTTTGGCCATCACCTGCTGCAGTGAAATATGATCTTTGTGTTTGATTCATTTTTAATTGAAAATATGCTAAAAGTTGTATAATCACTTTTTAATACAACATTGCACATAATTTTCTCCACAGTGAAATCAGTGTACAAGGGAGGTTTATTCTGTCCTTGTACTGTAACATTATATCATGGATATTCTTTGCGTTTCTGAGTAATCTTTATAATTTACATGATCTGGTTTCTACTTAACTTGGGAACTCCTCTGAAATACAAAGAATAAACTGGGGGAGAATATACGTGGGTGAAATTGGGGTACTTAGAACGAAAGGCCCAAAGCAGAATTCATGGGAATGCTAATGAGCCAAACTTATTGGCACCTAGAATTTCTGTTTTCTGGTGGCAGAAGGGGAGCAGAAAGTCATGAAAGACAAGATAGGGAAATCTTCCTTTTGAAACAATGTAAGAAGGGCTCATTTTAATGCCTTTGTTAAAAGAATGCTACTTTTTATGTCCTTGATTGTACTTAACTGTTCATTTTTATTATGTTGAAGGACATTGTTATTACCGTTCAACCCTTTGGCTTTATTATAGATCCTCATTTCAAAGTATGTCAAATACCATTGTAAAGAATTTAGCCCCGTCTGGTATGGCTCAGTGGATTGAGTGTGGCCTGCAAACCAAAGGGTCACTTGTTCAAATCCCAGTCAGATGCCTGGGTTGCAGGCCAGGTCCCCAGTACGGGGTGCACATGAGAGGCAACCACATATTGATGTTTCTCTCCCTCTCTTTCTCCTTCCCTTCCTCTCTCTCTCAAAACAAATAAATAAAATCTTTTTTAAAAAACAATTTAATGATATTACCAATACTTGCTTCACAAAATTAGGGCAGGGTCCAAAGAATTCAAATTGGAGCTTGAAGAATGGAATTTGGATTTCCTCTGGAAAGGATTAGGAATCATTACTGCTAAAGAGCTGAAACACCTTGAGTGACACTTTGTTGCCTGGCAGCTAAAATGATCTGTCTCTTTCCATGAGTATGTTGTCTTGTGCTGTGTTAACTCCCTGATAACCCGAGCTTAAAGTGAGCGCCAAAGAACAAATTCAGTGCCTCTATGTATTCCTAACACGTTTGTCTCGCCCTGTTTGTCTCTCTGTCCTTCTGCTCAGGTTCCATACTGCCCTCTGTAGGAAGTTCTGTAGGCAGTGTAAACGGATACCACACCTGCAAAGGTGAGAATGCCATTTCAACAGTGCCTCTGTGTTGGGTGTTTTAGGACAGTGTTCATGTTTGCATCTGTGTATGTTTCCATACGTGTGGAAGAACTGCTGCCAGGGTGGATGTAAGAGGGGAAATCTGGGGAGAAGCAAGTGATGCCTCTTTGTTTGCTAGCTATAGGCCAAACAATTTGGCAGCCAGTGACATAAAGGAACATACTAAGGAAATAAACTGGACCATTAGATAAGACCATATGGGAGGACCTTGAAGATAATATATGTGAATCTTTGAATTATGAGTAAGCTGTACAGGATAGGTAGTCTAGTCTAGCCCTCAACCTCCGGTTAGGTGACGTCTCTCTAGTTTAGAGAAAAAGGAGCAAGAGAATCCCACAAAACTTAACTTTCATCACTCTTGTCGTTCCCATGTTAACTAAGCATTTTATTTATACATCTGAATGTATAATGCCAAAATCAGAAAGCAAATTAGAGTTCTTTTGCTTTGTAGATGTAAACAGGAACTTTCATGTGATTAAGCAGGAAGATGATCTCTAGTTCACTAGAAGGAGTAGGAGAGATGCTTAATCTTGATGAGTAATTTAGTAGTTAGGAACTAGTGGGGTTGCTCAGAGACCTGATTTCTGTTTCTATCATATTAGATCTGACGGAGATTCAGTGTGACGTGTCAGATGTAAACTTGAAATATGAGAAGCTTGGGGGAGTACTTCGAGAACACCAAGAAAACCTTCAGGCTGTCCTCAGCAGAATGCAGGAAGTTCAGAAGGAGGCAAACTCAGTCCTGCAGTGGCTGGAATCAAAAGAGGAAATCCTAAAAAGCATGGGTGCCTCTTCATCTCCAACCAAGACGGAAACAGTGAGAGCCCAAGCTGAATCTAACAAGGTACTGTGTTTGTGTTAGCTGCGTCCCAAACACTAAAGGGAAGGGACTCTTGTTCAGTGTTCCTGCCCGAGCCCAGAGACCTAAGGTGAGACCTGACTGACCGTCCCAGTCGTGATGAGCAGTATGGTTGACTTTCAAATGCTTAATATGCCTAAACTCTCCCAGAGAATTATCTTACCTATGAAATTAGAAATTGTTACAAGTCACATTCAGAAACCAAACCAGGTGTGTTTGCAAAGAGAATAGCCCTCCTCAGATGCAGGAGCTCATTGAAATTGGGATCTCATTTTCTATGTGATGCTGCAAACCAAGCCATTCTCACCTATGTACCTTTCCAACTCTTGGAGGGCTCAAAATAGCTGTGATTGCAGTTCATTCTTAAGACTGACATTTTGGACTAAGAAAAATATCAGGGGAAAATCACCTAGAAAATCCTGTAAAAAATGTTTACCAAAATTTTTATATTCCAATTGAGTATAGCATGTCACCTCCAACGATATAAACACCATCATCATGATGATTGTATCTTGACACTTTTAGTTTTGGAGGAGTAATAATTCCTTTTTTATTGGGTTCTACCAATATGTTGAACATAAAAGAAATTTAGATTTCCACCATCTAGATTTTCATTTTAAACTAAAAATTGAAGCAGAAAGTTTGAGTATCTGAAAAATCACTAAACAAGTCATGAATAGAATCAGCCTAAAATTGCTGCCCCGTCTTCCAGTCATTTCCTCCTCACTCATATCTTTTTGTTTCTTGTCCAGAAATTTTATGACATTCATGATGTTCTTTTTCCTAGGCCTTCCTGACTGAATTGGAGCAGAATTCTCCAAAAATCCAAAAAGTAAAGGAAGCCTTGGCTGGATTACTGATAACATATCCCAACTCACAAGAAGCAGAAAACTGGAGGAAAATGCAGGAAGAGCTTGGTAAGTTATCACAGGGATGTTACAGACTCACCGTGTCTAAATTGCTTGTATTCCAAAAATTACAGAATTTCAGCACGTTGTGTAGAGCAGGCATTATTTTTAGTTAACTTCATAAGCAAGTAAGAGGCCTTGACAGGGTCAGAGTGTGAACTTGATGAAGGAAAAAATTTAGAGATTCCACTCAGAATGTCAGAAGTTTGGCTTTCTTGGGCTTTCTTTCTTTGACTTCAAAGTGACAATCTGCTGTGATCAAGAACTAAAGAGAGTATTGATGATAAAAATGAAAAATGGGAAATAATTAAATAGCCAATGAAGGGATTAAATAAATTATGCTGTGTTCATAATATTGAACTATAAATGATGTAGATGCATAGTTATTGGTATGAAAAAACTTACTGGCCTCAAAGATGTTTACAATATCGAAAGTTTTAAAAACAGGCTATAAAATAATATCTATATAAGATATTTTCTGTGTTTGTATGTAGTCCTGTGCAGTTTTATTGCATGTCTAGTTTCATATAACCACCACCACAATCAAGAGACAAAACTGTTATTTTAGTTAAAATTAAATGAAAGTTATTTTTAACTTTAAAAAATATTGAAATAATGCTCCAGGGGTCATTTCCTGTAGTTTATTAGGAACATGATTCAGGGACTAGGCCTGTGGCTGATGATAGTAAAGGAATACATTTTCTCATTTCCTCTCTACAGATTCCCGATGGGAAAGGGCCACAGAGGTGACAATGGCTCGGCAGAGGCAGCTAGAAGAATCTGTAAGTCATCTGGCCTGCTTCCAGGCTGCTGAATCCCAGCTCCGGCCCTGGCTGATGGAGAAGGAACTGATGATGGGAGTTCTGGGGCCCTTGTCTATTGACCCCAACATGCTGAATGCCCAAAAGCAGCAGGTCCAGGTGAGCAATATAGCTAAATGCTTTAGAGCAAAGAAGCTGGAGTCACATGAACCTGGGTTTAAATGCTGCTCTCAGCAACTGAATTTCACATGACCCCGGTCAAATCATTTAACCTCTCAGAGTCTCATTTCCTCATTTTAAGTGTGATGTTTCTAATGTCTTTATCATGGTGCCTGTAAATAGTCAACAACTGTGTTTATTATTAATATCATCAACAGACAGTAAGATGAATGGATGTGAGAATGGGCACTTCTGACAAAATTCTAGGATCATATTTTATTTATAACCCCCAGCAGTCATCCACATTACTTAATGCAATTATCTTATATCATCTGGCTTTACTTAAAGATTTTCTGTGATCAAACCTCACAAAAATTGATTTAAGTGTCAAACATCATAGAACTTTAGGTGGGTCAAATTATGGCATTTCCAGTGAAATTCTGCTTAGAACCTTTCTGTGTTCTACCTTCCCCTTAAGCTTGTTTCATTTCTTCTCACCATATACCACGTCCCCTGAGTTAAGACCTGAGTAGTTTTTGAAGGAACCCTTTCTTTTAGCCCCTGCATCCAGTTAATAATCAAGTCCTATTTAATGTACTTAAAAATATTTTTCTAATCTAGTGGTTTTCAAACTTTTAAGACTCAAAATCCTTTTTTTTAAAAAAAAAAGATTTTATTTATTTTAGAGAGGGGAAGGGAGAGAGAAAGAGAGGGAGAGAAACATCAATGTGTGGCTGCCTCTCATGTGACCCCGACTGGGGACCCGGCCCACAACCCAGGCATGTGCCCTGACTAGGAATCGAACCAGTGACCCTCTGCCTCACAGTCCGATGCTCAATCCACTGAGCTACACCAGCCAGGGCTCAAAACCCTTTTACATTCTTAAAACTTATTGAAGACTCCAAAGAGCTTCTGTTCATCTATGGCTATCTATTAGTAATCTGTTGATATTTATTGTATTAAAACACTAAGAAATTTTTAAAATGTATTTATTATTTAATTTTAAATTGATAAAACCACAAAATTAACACAAGTAATGTATTATGACAAATACGTTTTTGAAAATGTATAGCAAAAATATAGTAAGAGTGGCATCATTTTATTATCTCTGCAATTCTCTGTAATATTTGGCTTAATGGAATATTTTCATAGATCTTTTCTGCTTCTGCACTCAGTCTGTTGTGATCTCAGGTGTCATGTAGACTGAAAACTCCACTGAACAATTGTGAAAGAATAAGAGTTTTAAAAGGCAAATAACATCTTAGTATTTTGAAAATAGTTTGACCTCACGGATTCCTGGTAGGCTCCTCGAGGCCCTTGGGTCATAATTTGAGAACCACTGCTCTGATCCTTCTCCTCTCCATTCTGAGTGCCTCAGGTAGGCTTGATTTCAGGACCGGATCACTGTAGCAGTCTCATAAAGAGCTTCTTTGTCTAGTCTCTCCTCTTCCCAATTATCAAATTATCTCCTTAAATCATATATCTGAATGTATTAAAATGCTCTAGTGGCTCTTGGCTGCCTTTTGAACAAAGTCCAGATACCTGCTCAATGGGGTATATAATATATAAGGCTTTTCACAGTCTGGTCCCAGTTTGTCTTGCCAGCCTCATTTTTAGCTCTGTCTCCACACACCCCCGTTTCTACCCACACCAAATAACATGTTCTGTCCTGAACATGCTATCCTCATACACCCTGTGCCTTTGCTAATCCTAGGGCCTCCCCCTGAACCGGCCTCACTCTGCTCACTTGGAGAACTTCTACATATTCTTTATTGTGTCATCTATGAAGCCTTGCCGGATTTCCCTCGTCTACTCTTTTCATCCCCCACAGAATTAATCACCTTAACCCCTTGCTTTCACAGTTCCATGTGCATATCTGTGTTTTATCATTTTTATTTTTGTCATATTCTACTATTACTCATTGTTCACATATCTGTTACTCCTTGAGGTCATGTCTTAATTATTTTTATATAGTTAAGTGCTGAGTACCCTCTTAATCCTTACAACAGCCAGTTAAGTACTTGGTTATCCCATTTTACAGTTGAGATTTGGAGAACTTTTAAAAAAGTTGTCTAGCCCTGGCCAATGTGGCTTAGTTGATGGAGCATCATCCTGTAAAACTAGAAGGTTGTGCGTTGATCCCTAGTCAGGGCATATGCCTAGGTTGCTGGTTCGAACCCTGGTCAGGGCATATACGGGATGCAATCAATTAATATTTCTCTCTCACATTGATGTCTCTTTCTCCCTTCCTCTCTCTCAAAAAAAAAGGGGGAGGGAGTGTTAAGCAATGGAAAAATGTCCTCAGGTAAGAATTAAAAAGATAAAGAAAATTAAAAGTTGCCTAAGTTTATACAGCTAGTGAGTGATGGAGTCACGATTTAAACCTAGGCAGTCTAACTCCAGAATCTATAATAATCCTAATAATTTCCTTGATGAATGAAGCGGTGAACAGAAAAGAATAAAAAGACATGGTACTTGCTTTAAAGCAGCGCATTATCTATTGTGCCATATTATAACCTTCAGGTTGTATGTGCTATTGGAGTTCTGAGAAATAAACTAAGAAAAACAGAGGTATTGAGATTTGAAATGGCAAGCCCCGCCTGTCATATAGCTGGCTCTGGGATCCAGGGCTCCCGATTCAGAGGCCTGGGTTTTGCCTGGCAAAGCTGATGAGTACCAACCCAGAAAACAAACTGGTTTCCCAGTCAAGGCCAACCTTAGTAACTAATGTTGAAATAGAGTAGGACAGAGAAATAGAAGAAATTAAATAGACAGTGATCTTTTTAAAACAAGTTTTTATTAAGCAGTTGTTACAAATAATACTGTATTGTCCTAATAACCTGATACTTGGAGTTTTCTGGTTTATTTTCAGAAGTTAGCACTACTTGGCAAAATTCAAAATCAGTTTTTGTTTTGACATTGTATTTAGATTTGTCTTTTCTCTCTAAACATCTTGGTGTCGTTTCTATTACAGTTTATGCTAAAGGAATTTGAAGCACGAAGGCAACAGCATGAGCAGCTGAATGAGGCGGCTCAGGGCATCCTAACAGGCCCTGGAGATGTCTCTCCATCCACCAGCCAAGTACAGAGAGAACTCCAGAGCGTCAATCAGAAGTGGATTGAGCTGATGGACAAACTCAATTCCCGTTCCAGCCAAATTGACCAAGCTATTGTCAAAAGCACCCAGTACCAGGAACTGCTCCAGGACTTATCAGAGAAGGTGAAGGTGGTTGGACAGCGACTAAGTGGCCAATCAGCCATCAGCACCCAACCTGAGGCTGTGAAGCAGCAACTGGAGGAGACCAGTGAGATTCGATCTGACCTGGAACAATTAGACCATGAGATTAAGGAGGCGCAGACACTCTGCGATGAACTCTCAGTGCTCATTGGTGAGCAGTACCTCAAGGATGAGCTGAAGAAGCGTTTGGAGACAGTTGCCCTGCCTCTCCAAGGTTTAGAAGACCTTGCAGGTGAGTTGGGTTGAGGAACACACTGCTGCTGTTATTAGTGGCAAGCCAAAAGAAGGAGTGGATTAGTGATAGTCCTAAGAATCTAGGGTGACCTTGAAGTAGTTTTTGGACTCAGTATAGTGTTGTTAACCTATCCCTTCGTCCAGCCACAGTGAGAACTGCTATGGTCATTATATATTGATTGGACACTGGCAATATGTGAAGTGCTACAGAGCATAATTCTAGAGGTTCATGTTCATAGATATACTTCCAGGTAGAGTTATACACCTACTTTCACTGATGCTTACTTATTTTCTTATACCATACACGTATACATATATACATACATCTACAAAATTAGAGCATGTTCTAGACTTCTTATCATGGCCTTGTACAAGAAAAATTTGTCATTAATTCACTACCTCTGTTTCTGGAAATATGTATTTTTACCAATTTAGCACCTAATGTTTATTCTGTTACTCAGATCATCTTATAAGATTGAAGTGAGTATTAAATAAGATATAATATGTGAAGGTTAGACCATATATTCTCAGCAAGCATTTAAATGCCATGTTCAGACTTGATTGATTTAAAGTTGATTTTCTCACTTTAGCTGATCGCATGAACAGACTCCAGGCAGCTCTTGCCAGCACCCAGCAGTTCCAGCAAATGTTTGATGAGCTTAGAACCTGGTTGGATGACAAACAAAGCCAGCAAGCAAAAAACTGCCCAATTTCTGCAAAATTGGAGCAGCTCCAGTCTCAGTTACAGGAGAATGAAGAGTTTCAGAAGAGCCTTAACCAACATAGCGGTTCCTATGAGGTGATTGTGGCTGAAGGAGAATCTCTGCTTCTTTCTATACCTCCTGGAGAAGAGAAAAAGACTTTACAAAACCAGCTGGTTGAGCTCAAAAGCCATTGGGAAGAGCTTAGTAAAAAAACTGCAGACAGACAGTCCAGGCTCAAGGACTGTATGCAGAAAGCTCAGAAGTATCAGTGGCACGTGGAAGACCTCGTGCCATGGATAGAAGATTGTAAGGCCAAGATGTCTGATCTGCAGGTCACTCTGGACCCAGTGCAACTGGAATCCAGTCTCCTGAGATCAAAGGCTATGCTGAGTGAAGTGGAAAAGCGCCGCTCCCTGCTGGAAATATTGAACAATGCTGCTGACATTCTGATCAATTCTTCAGAAACAGATGAGGATGATATCCGGGATGAGAAGGCTGGGATCAATCAGAACATGGATTCCGTTACAGAAGAGCTACAAGCTAAAACAGGGACGCTTGAAGAAATGACTCAGAGACTCAAGGAGTTCCAGGAAAGCTTTAAGAACATTGAAAAGAAGGTTGAAGGGGCCAAACACCAACTCGAGATCTTTGATGCCCTAGGCAATCAAGCCTGTAGCAACAAGAACCTTGAGAAGCTAAGAGCCCAACAGGAAGTGCTGCAGGCCTTGGAGACTCAGGTAGACTATCTGAAGAACTTGACTCAGGGCCTGGTAGAAGATGCCCCAGATGGTTCTGATGCTTCCCAACTTCTACTTCAAGCTGAGGCCACCCAGCAAGGGTTCCTAGAGGTGAAGAAAAGAGTGAACAGTGTTTGCGTGACAATGGAAAACAAGCTAGAAGGGATCAGCCAGTTTCACTGCCGAGTCCGAGAGATGTTTTCTCAGTTGGCAGACCTAGATGATGAGCTAGACAGCATGGGTGCTATCGGCAGGGACACTGACAGCCTCCAGTCCCAAATTGAGGATGTACGGCTATTTCTTAACAAAATCCAAACCCTCAAGGTAGACATAGAGGCATCTGAAGCAGAGTGCCGACAAATGCTGGAGGAAGAGGGGACTCTGGACTTGTTAGGTCTTAAGAGGGAGCTAGAAGCCCTGAACAAACAGTGTGGCAAACTGACAGAAAGGAGTAAAGCTCGTCAGGAGCAGCTGGAGCTGACACTGGGCCGTGTAGAGGACTTCTACAGAACGTTGAAAATACTCAATGACATGACCACCGCAGCGGAGGAGGGAGAGGCCCTCCAGTGGGTAGTGGGGACCGAAGTGGATATCATCAACCAACAGTTAGCAGACTTTAAAGTAAGTCTTGCCCTTGTTTTTTATTCATTCTCTGTCTAATACATTATGTGTATTTCTTTTCTTGTAACTTGGAAACCAATTGAGTATACATCTTTTTTTTTTTTTTTTTTAAGATTTTATTTATTTATTTTTGGAGAGGGGAAGGGAGAGAGAAAGAGAGAAATATCAATGTGTGGTTGCCTCTCACATGGTCCCCACTGGGGACCTGGCCCGCAACCCAGGCGTGTGCCCTGACTGGGAATTGAACCAGCACTCAATCCACTAGGCTATGCCAGCCAGGGCCGACTGAGCATACATCTTAACTTCTGTCCCCAGTTTCACTATTCTCACTTCCATCACCATGAGAGTGTACTTTTTGGAGACTAAACAATCTCTTGGACTTCTGAGCAACTGGTGGGAACGTATTTTTATTGTAATTTATTTCAGTATAAATACATCAATTAAGAGTATAGAAAGAAATATCCATATCTTATCTCTTACTCTTTGAATCTCCTCTTAATGAAATTCTGGAGATTTCAAATTAACCAATTTAAAAATAGCAGTGAGCCCTGGCCAGTGTAGCTTAGTTGGTTGGAATGTGATCCTGTAGACTGAAGGTCACAGGTTCAATTCCCAGGCAGGGTGTGTCCAAGAAGACAACCAATCGATGTTTTCTTTCTCACATCAGTGTTTCTCTCCCCCTCTCTCTTCACTCCCCTCCCCTTCTAAAGACATGAGACAATGTCCTCAGTCAGGATAAAAAAAAAGAAAATAGTGGTGAATGTTTGTTTCTTCAGGTTTCTCTTTTTCAAATTGAGGGATAAGAAGCCGTAAGATAAACATGGGCTCATTTTCCTAAAGTGTTGATGTTTTCACAGATTTCAAGGGAAAATTATTGGTGTATTATTGATGTGTTATAGAATGAAATGCAAAATTCTCATGAATTGTTAAGATAAAACATGACACTTCAAAGAAATTTTTCACTCATAGCAAGTAGCTTAAGACGGCACCCCAGACTCCTCAAGAGTACAAGTTCTCTGCCTACGGGGAAGTTTGAGAAGCACTACCTTAATTGAAAAAAGTCTCAATTCTTTTTCTGAGTCAGAAGTACTCACCCTGACATTTTGTGAGTCTAATTTAAAACGACAGGGGAAGATGAAAGGAGTTGACTCAAAGTGTGAGTTTGCCGAGTCTGGGTCTCCGAGCTCTTAGAACTGACTTTGGGTCTTGGCTCCCACTGCTTTAGCCTTTTACCCCAAGAGCTGACCTTGTTGTAAGTACCTAAAAGTGTCTCACTCCACTGCTGGAGGCCTCTCTGCTGCTCTTTCCTTCTTCATGGAGTAGATTTGGAAAGGATGCTTCCAGCACTGTATTTCCATCACTAGTGTTAATTATTCCCACATATACAATTTACATTCCTGCCATCAGTGTTAAGTTGTTCTCTCAAGCCCCTTCCTGTCAGGATTCTTCCTGTTAAAAACACATGGGTGGAGAGTTGATGTGTCGCCAGATCAGAGCCACATGGTCCTGAGAAATATCACAAATTTGTGGAAAGATCCAAGTTCAGAAAAATGGCTGTTTCAGAAGGGCGCTCTAGGAGTTTACGGTATGTTCGGTACTAAAGGGAGACATTGGCTAAAGGCCCTTTTTTGTGTTTGGAAATAGTGCAGTTTGGAGCAGCACAAGTCATTGTATTTGGATTTCTTGAAGCACCCAAGTAAGGAAACGGTACGCAGAGAAAATTCAAACCCGTGAGCCCATTTGTTTTCCTCTTAGAAAATCCCACACCTCTGTTCCAACGGCAGAGTGGTACTCCCTGCTCCACCGTGTGTGATGATTTCCTTTCCTCTTCCTTTGTGAGCTGCTCAAAAGCAAAGATTCTCCTCTACAGGCATGCTTCAGTGACCCAATTTACTTGAATTTGGGTTGCTTAGAACTCTCTAACCAACTAAAAGGATTTCTTAGAAGACTAAAGCTTATCCCTTTAGGTTTCAAAATAGTTTTATCAACTAGATTCTGGTTTATATGAGAATTATTTCACATTCTATTTGCCTAATTTTCTAAACACTATATTGTGTGTAATATTTGTTTATGAGTACAGGTTAACATTACTAAAAAGTAGATACTATTCTCCACTGTGGTGGTATCCTCAAGAATATTAGAGACATTTGGGGCTGCTATGTATTAAATGTTCCTAAATTACTGTGCAGTTAGAGTTCTGTGCTAAAGTTTTTGTTTAAGGCCTCTATATCATTGTACTGGTTGGACTGGCAGTTCGTATGTATGTTGTGGGGGCAGTGTGTACTTTTTGTTTCTTCCCTATTACTGTGATATCAGGTATTCTTACTGCTGTTCTCACTACTGTCCCTGGGTCTGCCTTTAGCAGTCTTCCCCATCTCATCTTCAGTGACATAGAAAATGAAGTAAACAAGCCTATTAAAATTGTGTTAAGTACGAGAATTTTTAAAAGAATCCACAGGTAGGCATATATAGCTTTTGGATTTGAGAACAAGTAATCATTTCCTTTTCATTTAATCCTTGGTTTCTAGAGATCTGAATTTTGATGATGCTGGAAGATTTTAAGAAATTGCTGGACGTTACCATATTTTATTTGTATGTTGCCTTGCAGTGCTCAGATTTCAATAGCGACTTAGTTGCTTGTTGTAGCAGTCTTGTTTCACTGACTTCTAAGAATAAGCCTCCTACCACCATTACTGTGGAAGGGAAGGCTGGGACCAGACACTGATCAGCTGGTCATCTGCAGAGTGTGTGTATCTGCAGGTGACTGGTGTTGACAGGACAAAACTGGAAGAAGAGTAAGAGAAGGAGAGTGGTAAAGTTCTGTGCTCTGTGTCTATCCTCAAGTCAGGGATGGAAATCAGAAACCTGGTTCCACCTTACCAAGTCGAAGGCTTGGGGGAAAGTTTCTGTGTTCTGCCAGCAAAGGTCTTTGGTCCTTACGGGAGGTGCACGCTCCTGGCTTAGTTCATGTTGAGCTCATGGGAAGTGAAAACAATGAGAGGGGAAAAGCTCTGGGTTGGTTCCCCAGTTCCCTGGAGGCTGAGTAAAGGGAAGGTCTTCTTGGACCCATTCTGAGGACTGAGTCATTTGTACGATTTGAGTGTTAAGTTCCTGGGTTAAGAAGGTGCAGCAGTAGATAAACTTCCCTCGTCAGCAACACACTACGTTCATAAAGTGTGACTTTTTCAGATTCAACTTGATTTAAAAAGGGAAAAAAATAGAAATGAAGATAAATATTTAAAAAACAGCATTAGCTTTAAGTTTTCAGCTGTTTCTTTTTATAATGGGATCACCCTCTGCTTAAGAGAAGAGGATATAAATCCGTGACATGGGCTCTGCTTTGACCTAGCTGACTCCCCTGGGGATGGATGGAATAGATGAGTCAAGTCTGTGGAGAACCTCAGGCTTACTTGGACGGTGCATCAGTGATGATGGAGAGGCAGTTAGCCTGTAGGAAAGTTTATTTCCTCCTTAAATGAACATGAAAAACTGAAAGTCATTATTCCTAGGAAAGACTTTCTTTCCCTTGATTGCTTCTAAATAATTGATAGAATGTGGCAAGCCACTGAGGATCTATCAGATGAGAATGGAAGAGAGTAGAGTCCTTTTCCAATCTAAACAGGCGAAGACCTCAAGGCACTTTACTGGGTTCAGCTCTCTGGTGGAAGCAGAAAGGAAGAAACCACTCTAGAACTCACGAATGAGAATTTTGAGCATGCTTTCAGAAAACTGGTAGGAAAAGACTTTGGCTAATCTCTTCAGGAAATTCTGTTTTCCTGAACAAGAGAGTCTCCGATTATCGAGGAAGAGGAATTGTATGTGCATAGCACAGGGCTAACAAAAAAAAGAAGGCCCTTTATTTCATCGAAACTCAAGCCAAAGAATTCCCCCAAGGTGAACTTTCTGGGAAGGGTAGAAAAAGACTGGAAATTTGAAGATGAAATGTATTAAGTCTGGAAATAACAAGAGACTTTCCTCATTTTGAAACCCTCCCTATGTACATTTTGTAGTCAAAAATTGAGATCATTTTGAGTCTTAAATCTCCCCTGCACCCCTCCTGCTTTGCCATGAACCAGCCTGGCCTCTCAATCTGGAAATAGGTGGTGGTGTTGGCATCCTACTGGTGAACAGTAGCAAGAAACCTGAAGTACCGTCACGTACTCTGTATTTCTTATATATTTATACTTACTATGTATTCAAGCCAGGCTTCTGACTCAAGACTCTATTACTCATTCATAAGAAAAAACAAGTGGGGAAAATGGAAACTTCGTTAGAATCTGTAGGTTTTTCAAAAGGTTCACGTCACCTGATGGTGCATTTGAAGTATCCAAGACAGTCAGTTTTTTCCCTTCCTTGTCTTTGAGGCTGGGCTGGTGAGATATAGGTAAGGCAGCAGGCTTCCCTGGGACTGTTCTCAGTCCTAATTCAGGTTGGGCCAAGCCCAGGGTCAGTGACTACATACACTTGCAGCTTCTGTGTGGAGACCTCAGCATGCTACTGCGAAGCCAGAACAAGAAAGCCCTGTAAAACTCTTCTTTTGATTTTTTTTTTTTTTAATCTCATGGAAAGCAAGCTTAGGTTTCCCTATGAGCATATGTGAAAAATCGTGGATGACAGGGCCTGGCATGGAACTGAAAGACTGCCAATATGCACAAAGATACTTACTCCTTCCTTTCAAATAATTACAAAGACAGTATCAGCCCATCTATGTTTTTACCAGTTAAATTCACTAAAAAATAAAGCAAGTAAGGTCAGCATTATCTACCTGCTCTTGGAGACAAAGGAAATCACACTTGGTATGAGCTTTCTGTCACCTGGAGGTTTAGGTATCTCCAGCTTTACAGCAGCCAAGATAAGTTGAATAAGCACCCCCACCCCCATCCCTACCTTGTGCAGACCCTTGGCTTGGTTTGTCAGGGCTTTTTCCCCCTTCCTTAAACAAGGCTACTCCAGTAGTAACTACCAGGGTCCAAGGAAGTAAAGAGAATACCCTAGAACAGGGTCTCTCCACCTTGGCACTCAACTGTTAACATTTTTGGCTGGATAATCCTTTGTTGTGGGCAGCTGTCCTGTGCACTGTAGGAAATTGAGTAGCACCCCCGATCTCCACCCACTGGATGCCAGTAGCCACCTTTCCCCAGTGTGACAACCAAAAATGTCTGTAGACATTGCCACATCTCCCTAAAGGCAAAATCTCTCTCAGGTGAGAACCACTACCCTAGAAGAACATTGCCATCTCTATGTAGAAAACTTAGAATTCATTTGGAAAAAGTGCTCATTGATTAAGTTAAGTATTTATGTACATGGCAGCCTTTTGATCATCTGATTGTAGCTATGTAGTAGCAACAACTGCCTCTGAGTCTGCATTTCTTTAGGCCAGGCCCTGGCTGGATTCTCTGTTTTTACTGGTACGAATCTGTATCTGATTTAAAATCTCCTAGTCACTTTCCCTGGCATCTCTGGTTTATTTTGTGTTGAGTTGTTGATGCAGGTGTTGTTGATGATGCATTTCTGAAGAGAAGCGGAACTTCCTTTGTGGAAATAGGACTTCAGGGAGCCTCCTTGTTCTGTGCCTTTAAGGGGAGACTACAGTTTGTCTGTTGTTCTCCTCAGCTTGGCTGCTGGTATTTATAACCATATGTGACTATCCCCATTACCCCTCCCCCAAGAATTCCAATGCTCTGTAATAATCTTCTCCATCCCCACCATAGGAACTGGGTGGGGAGAAGGTGTGGGAACCTTTAAGGCTTTTAAGTTTGCTTCATGCTGAACTTCTTCCAGCCTCATTTTAAAGTATCCTTAGTATTCCAAATATCAGCATCACAAGCAAAATCCCAAGATTGCAGACTTTACATCATCTTAAAGGGTCCTGCTTCATGCCTCAGTGACGGTAGGAAAATCTGTGGGAAGGTTGTCAAGAAAGTGTTGATGGATTTCACAAAAATCTGCCTGGAAATTTTGATAGCAAGGTAGGATTTTAAAGCAATTAAAGGAATATATCCTCAACCAAAAGGAAGGGCTGTACAGTTTGATTCACACTTACTGAAATTCTTCACATCTAGTGTCAGCATGGAGCATTTGCCACTAGGGTTCATCATATGATTTTGTACAAGAAGGAAGAAAACCATGTTTCCAGAAAAACTAGAATTTACCCCATGCAAAACTTACATTTATTGTTGACTGTTCAATAAATAAACACAGCTGAAATTAGCACAGGCTTGCAGAGCAGGACAGTTTCTCACTATGTCTAGAAATGCATGGTAAGTGGTCTCAGCCTTAGCCTAGTCCTGGAGCTTTAGAAAAGTATCTGGGCACTTTCAAGCTAACTAGCTGGCACAGGCGCTGTAAGCAGTGAGCCTCTAGGAAATGTGATGAGTTGCTCTGAAGGGCACTTCATTGTTAGAGTTAGTTGGTTCACCAGGAATAAAATGATTCCTACAGGGAGTCGTGTCGGGTCACTGCTCCAAAGGGCTGTCTCCTGCCAAAAAGATTTTTCCCAAGTCTCAGCTGTCCCTGTTGGAAAAACCTAGCTATGGGGAGAATGTGCTTCCTCCCCACCTTCCTTAATGCTATGCCACTGCCACTACCAAGTGTTTTTCAAATACCAGTCTCTGGTATTGGCTGTGGAAGATTAATTGGGTACACTTATTCCTTGGGCCTTCACAAGCTATTTTTGTACTGTGATTTGAAATGTGGACCTTTCACGACTTTCTACGTGGTGATGGTCCTTGGATCTCTTTGTGGGATTAGGAGAAAGGGGAGTCATGTTCCTTCCTGTCTGTCCTTACTGAGTACTTGTGCCAGTATTTGTGATGGGTGCTGGGGTCTCAGAGAGTCTCTAGTTACTGGGAGACAGACACAAAGAATTGCAGTGGTGGTGATGCAGTGGTAAATGCAGTAAGAGAGACCTATGTCTGAATGGTCTCTAACCCTAACCTCACCCCACCCCCACCGCCTGTAAATCAGACATTTGAAATCCCAGTTGCAGATAAGAAAACAGACTTTAAAATGTTTAAAAAACCTTATTCAAGAGCATAGCACCCAAAGCTCATGCTTAACCAGTGGTTTTCAATTGGGGGGACGTTTTTCCCCCTTGGGGTGCATATGACAATGCCCATAGTCATTTTTTAATTGTCATGACTAGGGAGGCTGCTACATCTAATGGATGCTGTTAAAACATCCTGTAATACACAGGATAGCCCCTGACAGCAAAGAATTATTCCGCCCACTTCTGGAAAGATAAGGGGTTTGATATTTTGCCCTTTTCTGATTCCATGACAACTAAGAGTTAACTGATGAAATTAATAGTTCTACTGTCTAGGGAAGCTTTGTGGTTTTTCTTCCTATTTTTTTTTAATTAGTTAAGAAATAATGTTGGTTCTGAGAGTGACTTATACAGATTTGTTGGATAAAGTCAGGAACTTGGTGAACTAATTTGAGTCAGTTGCTAAAGAATTCTCTCCATGCTTGACCAGTCCCCACCCCACCCTGCCACAAGGCTCCTGCTGTGGAAGTCAGTCAGCTGTGTATCTCGAGCTGCTTCCTGTAGGGTGTGTTATGGAATGGCATCAGCCCCTGCACCAGCTGGGAGTACTGATCTCAGTGTGATTTTATCAGACTCTGTCTCTTTTGACTCTTGCTGTTGGGAACAAAGGATCCTCTGTTCAGAATGCAGTGAGCTAGTGTGATTGGACAGCCAACATGCACGCACATGGTTCCCACGGAATAAACACACATAAATTATGCTGTAGCTTTCTAAAACTTGGGTCTCCAAGGTGGTTTTCCCTTAGCTCCTGTCTGTATTCACCCTTCTTTCTGTGAGTGCTTATCCTTCCCCCATCAATGCAAGAGGCATGTAATCAGATGAATTAAATAGTGGCACCCTTCAGAACTGGTATACATCTAAGCCTTCAGTTTTTTCCTTCTCCAGTCTCTTGGAAACTACATTTTTGACCCCCCTTATCTTTCCAGTCTATATCCTATATAGACCATCTACTCCATCCAGTTATCCCAAAAAGTCCTTATATATTTTACCTGTTCGTTTGTTTTTTAATATTTATTTATTTTTAGAGAGAGAGGGAGGGAGAGAGAAAGAGGAAACAAACATCAATGTGTGGTTGCCTCTCACATGCTCCCACCAGGGACTCGACCTGCAACCCAGGCATGTGCCCTGACTGGGAATCGAACTGATGACCCTTTGGTTTGCAGCCCACACTCAATCCATTGAGCCACACCAGCTAGGGCTATATTTTACCTGTTTGATTTCTACCCATACCTGAAGGCTTAACTCAAGTCCCATATCTCCACAAAGCCGCCTTGATCTCTCCAGCATGCTACTTCTGGTCTGCTAAATTGCTTAATGTATCTTTATCATATACTGCCTAATTTTAGCATTTTTTTATTATATGCATTTGTCCTATCTCTCATCTCAATAAATCAATTTTTATGTCCCTCGAAGTAGTTAGCATATTGTTCTACATATAGTTGGAGGTTAGTAAATATTTGACTGATTGGATGAATGCTCTCTATTTCTCATAAGTCATGTGAGGATTCAAAATGCTGTCTACTCTGTAAGACTTGAGATATATCCTTGTGTATCCTGAGAAATTCCAATCTCAGCCTGGATTCCTCACCTCTC
>VMDR010005474.1:0-51482 GCA_007922815.1 Macrotus californicus
TATAAAGGAAAAAATGTAACTAAGTAAGTAGGCTTGTGTTACTATAAAAAAAAGAGATATGTAACATCTGAAAATTTGGAATAAATGTAAGCCAGCAAATCCAAGAGACATGTATCTTCTTATTAAGGGAACTGGCTTTAAAAATAAATAAGCAAACAAAAAAACTTACCCAAACCATTTACAATTATGTCTGAAAAGCCATGAAGAACTGAGGGGGTACCAGAGAATTAGAAAAAAAACAAATGAGGTACCAATCCTCAAAAATGTATTAAGTATGCTCCTGGTGATTACCGCCTGGCAAGTCTAACTTGAATCCCGAGTAAAATGGAATAAATATTAAAAGGAAAAAAATCCATAAACATTTAGTTTAATGGGCTCATGAAGTAGTATAGCATGGACACTGCTTTACATTAAAACACGTTTTAAAATTTTGATTTAGGACAAAACTACAAAAAAGGAAATATAGCAAAGAGATTTAATGGCTTTGGATTTCACAGAGACATCTGTAAAAATTTCACACAAATTTTGTTCAAAATTATGCTGCCAATCAGGGCTTAATTGTCATGATGTAGTAAATGAAACACCACCAACAAACACGGAAAACAGTGAAAAGATGTAATTGCAGGATAAGATGAAGGGCGGTGAGTCAAGTTAAGAAGTGGTTTCCAAAACAGGTCTTAGGTGTCATTTAGAGTCTTCATGACTGCCTGGGAGGATGGACAAACGAATCAGCAGTGAAGAAATTGACTGCATCTGTGGATGACAGCAAATGTGAAGAGCAGGACTACCGAGAAATGGATGTCAGAATCCCCGGATACTGGCTGTCAAATGGGTAGAAGAAAAATCAACAGGACTGGAAAGTGTGAAGGGGACTGAGTCTTCCGACAGTGAACCACATGTCCAGAGCCATCCTAAATGCTTCACCTGCAACTTATCACTTCTTTCCCAGCGTAACTCCAGGTATACACCACTAGTCTCACTGGACAGATGTGGACAGCGAGCCTCAGAGACTTGGGGGAACTGGCTCGGGTCCAACGGTTACGCTGCTGACAGAGCAAACGAGGTCTGTCTGACTCAGAAGTCCACGTTCCTTCCACAAAACTGTGCTGCCTGCCTTGGAATACCAAGAAGTAATTTCTGGTGAATGGAAAATGTGAACCACAGAACACAAGGGAAAGAAGCAATGCAGAAAGAGATAACGGATGAAAAAGGAACCAACAGGCAAGGAGTTGTGACTTCACAGCCTGACAGCAACACAAAGGGAAAGCTTAACAGAGCCTGAATGGCCAGAGCAGAGAGTTTCGTTTCTTTTCTCTTTCTGCGGAGTTCCGACGGAACTACTACAGAGGTGAGAGGGCCTCACTGACAGAGAGACGGTGACAAAGGAGAGAGGTGACAGAGAGACAGTAAGAGTCAGAGCACTCAGTAAGTATGAAGTTGGCTGAGTGAAACCAGAAAGGCTTTGGGTCCCATTAGCAGGGTTCAAAGATGCCCCTACCGGGGCGAGGCCTTGCTCATCCACAGGTCGTGCAACCCAGGGCACTCCCAGGAAGGGAGCAGCTGTGCTGGGGCTGAAATGGGGAAAGGGAAATGAAGACTGGAATGACCTATCAGAGACAGTTCTTCGGAGGGAGAGTCAGAAGGCTATGAAACAGTACTTTTAATGTTCTCCTTAAGTAGATTAGTTTCAGAGACATTTAGAATGTAAGCTCTTCGAAGTCAGCAGCCTTGGATTTGAGACAGAGGTGGGGTGTTGTTCGTTTGCCATGGGGAGCAGCTAGCAAACTTAGGTACTTGCTAAATAAAGAACATTGAATACTAACCGAGTTGTGAATTCTACCAACTGAACATCAAAGTTCATGTTACAGAACCACATTAACCAGTTACTAAATACTAGACAACCAAACTCTAGTAGTTTCTCTTCAGATCGTATAAATCTTTCGTCTTTTCTAAATAATAAACAACCAGTAAGTTTTTTTTTTTTAATTCTTGGATTCACATAAGCCATGTTAAATCAATTTATCAAAAATAGCCCTGGCTGGTGTAGCTCAGTGGATTGAGAGTGGGCTGCGAACCAGAGGGTCGCCAGTTCGATTCCCAGTCAGGGCACATGCCTGGGTTGTGGGCCAGATCCCCAGTGGGGGCCAAGTGAGAGGCAACCACACACTGATGTTTCTCTCCATCTCTTTCTCCCTCCCTTCCCCTCTGTCTAAAAATAAATAAATAAAATCTTTAAAAAACAAAACAACAACAACAAAAACAAATAGCTAAGGGGGTTACAATTCAAGCTTCTAAGCTTATCAGAAACTGCATTGGAGAGGACAAATGTCAAAATAAACACACTGCTGAAGAACAGTTGCAAGGAACACACTTGCCTACGAACACCTGCATTCCCCCAGCAAAGCGTCAACCAGCAGGAGCAGTGCCCTCACTGCCACCCTGTCACTTCAAAGAGATGCTTACAAATCTTCATGGAGGAAAGTGATGGTCACTCTCAAACACTACTAACAAGAGCAGTAAGAGGGCAAAAGTTGGTCATTAAGAGATGGAGACAAAATACTGTCTTTATTTTAAAGACAAGATCGAAGACATTAATTAAGACAGAGTTGTGAAGAGTCACAAAGCTGCGAATCACTACATATCACAGACGTCATCTGCTGAGAAACTCCAGTACAGCCCTACCCGAAGTCACAGCGTTTCCCATGCTAACCTACCGACAACAATGTTTCCTAGGACGTCTGAACAACAGAAAGGTTACTTGTGAACGACGGTATTTCCTTTCCGGAACAGCTTGGTGAAAGCACTGGCCACGCCCCTCAACGCTGTCCATCACTGAAATCTGACCTCCTCCCTCACAGCGCAACCTCTCCGGACGAGGGGGTTCAGGTCCCGCAACCTCTGCTCCCAGACGCCACGTCCACAAAGGCCTCTGTGCACTCCCTCGCACATATTCCTTAGTTCACACGTTCTACATTCACATATTCCATACTTCATATATTTATGTTATTAAACTGGCAAGCAGGTGCATAAAATATGTAGCGTGAAAGAGTAAAGCTAAAAGGCTTTCCATTTAGAGAATGGAAATGAAAATGTGAATGAAGTCTCCAAATGATGCAGAATTTATCTGTTTAGTGTTTGATGACTGAAACTGTGCAGATACTGGATGCTATAAAAGACAGAAAAATGGAATAAAGCCTCATCTCCTCCTAACACGCGAATATTTTCCAAATCCTACTCTATAATACAAACAAGAAGACGATATCCAAGCAAAAGCCAAAAGCAAGAGACCTACACTGCGGGCTTGGAAAACGGGAGCGCTTGCTGTTTTTCACGTGGCTTTCTCCTGCGGTCTATCTAGCAGTCTCCTCTTCTCCCCGCAGAGGGCACGACCCCACAGTCACGCACTGGAGACCCTGAAGTTAACCACTCCTCCTCACCACTGTGTTTCACACAGTGTGTAAAAAAAACGCCTGGTCCATAGTTCCTTTAGCCTTTAATAAATGTCCTGTAGGTCACTTATGGATGAGGTTATGCCATTACCTATCAGGCAGCAAAACAAACGGTGATAAATTCTCTCTGATTTGCAGTGTTGCCAGAGAAGTTGACAGACAAGCTGAGAAAAGGGATCAGTTCGTCCAAGCTTGACAGAGGGCTATCCCCGAGTGGAACTTGGCAGAAACTCTCCTGAAGCCGTGCCGAAACATCCACCGTCCTTCACACACAATCCCACGGCCCTGGCCACAGGTGCCACAGAAAAGAATTTGCAAGAGGATGTGACTGCCTGAACTCAGATTTCCTGATGTGCCTGCGTCAATCCTCGACTGTTTCTTATTAAAAATGAAAGAAAACCCTTTGATCTGTGATGACATACTGAATAAGTACAACTCTGTTATCTCATTTTACTTCTACTCCAAGATAATGCCCCTTAAAATACAGCACACCCTGTTCCACATCACAACACTACCTATGGCAGGAGGACACAGGTAGGCAGCCCACAGCCTGAATCCAGTGCAGAGACATGTTGTGTTTGGTCTGAAACGTTTTGTTTTTTTCAATTGAACTAGTTGCTCATATTTTAAAATAAGAGTTCTGATTCCTCTTGACAGTAGGAAAATCTGATGACACACGGCCCACACTCACAGACAGCAACGGTCAGCCACAGTGCATCAGTAAAATAGCTGCCCCTTTTCAGAGGAGGCATGCACTCTCCAGTTTCCTGCAGTCCCTCACTCTTAACTGGATTATACCTGGCCCTATTCCCTCATTTCCACTGTCCACCTATTGCCCCTATTGGCATTTGAGTCTGCAAACCCCATTCTACTGAAAAGTAATCTGAATAAATAACATTATATGAGCATGGCAAACAGACATAGGATTACTGTAAATAAGACCAGCAGGCAAAAGGAAGGGGAAGAAAAGGGGTGGGGGGCCCTGGCTGGTGTGGTTCAGTGGATTGAGTGCCAGCCTATAGACCGAAGGGTTGCCGGTGGTCCGGCACATGCCTGGGTTGAGGGCCAGGTCCCCAGTTGGGGGTATGCGAGAGGCAACTGATTAATGTTTCCTTTGCACATCGATGTTTCTCTCCCTTTCTCCCTCCTTACCCCTCTCTAAAAAAAAGAAAGAAAAAGAGGAGCAGGAGGGGAAGGGAAGAGAGAAAAGGGATTAAGGGAAGGCTGAAGTGGAAGTGGGGGAAGAGAGAAAGAGGAGGGAGAAGAAGAAGCAGCTGTTTCTGCCTTCAGAGAGCTTACAGTCCGGCAGAGGAGAACAAAGGAGTACTGGACAACTTACAAGCAACAGATCAATGAATGCAAAACAATGCAATAGACAATAAGTAAATAATAATGAAATGAAAAGTAAAGGTAATGACAGAGTGGATGGATTTAATAAGAAATAATCTCCAAACTTCTGAGCAGATGAGGTTGTCTGCTCCGATGGAAGAGAGGAAAACATGGACCTTTTTAGATAAGAAGACAAAAAAACAAGTGGAAACTAGCCAGGTCTAGACAGGCAGGGACTGATTAGAGGATGGAATGAGAAGACAGAGTGATCAGCTGATTGGTTTAACTGGAACAAAATCATAGACTGGAGCAACGCTTGATCAAATGATGTTTCAGACACGTGCAGGTTTCCACTGGCACTTTATCTCATTTAACCTCCAGCAACACCTCATCACCGCTGAGGATCCTTTTGAAGAGAACCACTTGTGGAGATGATATTATTTCAATTGAGTATCTCTGAAGATCAAAAAAACAAAAGTGACACAGTAATGACTAGAAATTTGTAGGCTCCCTCTCTATGCCTACTTTATGAGCACATCAATATGATAAAAAAAAAGGGCAATTGTTAAAAGGAGGGAAAAAACTAAAAAGGAAAGATAATGGGAAAAGAAGCCAAAAGAAAAGAAAAAAATAGAAAGCAGACAGAAAATCTGTTTGAAAGCACAAGCTCGTAGCCACAGATGAATATAACTGCCTCCTACCTGGAGTGATCCCCAAATTCTCCTGCTCTGAGTGACCTCACATCCACAGAGCTCCGGCTCACTCATTTACATCGCTTGCCACTTTCCAGTATGCTGCCTCCTTGGGGCTCCCTGATGTTGAATTTGCTCACCTGAGGTTTCTGAAAAGGGTTTCTCCTGGAAGACTCAAAGGTGGGATAAATTGGCCGGTTTGATGCCCTCTGGGTAGGATCTTGGCACACAAATCCTGAATGGAGAATGGGAAACATTAAAACCTGCCATTTTCTAAGAAATCAGCAGGTGTAGCTGCATCTTTTCTTTAGATGTACTAACTCAGTTTCAACATCATAAATATTACAGCGATCCATCCTCAAGAGGGTTAGAGCAGACGTGACTCTCCCATACACACTCTGCTGGAACTCTGAACCCCCGTAACTGGGGAGAACAAGAAAGGAAAACGTAGAGCTAAGTCAACCTTCCTTGTTGGGGAGCTGAAATGCGACTCTGATGGAAAAGAGAGGCACAGTTTTAACGAACTTCAGCGCAAAGGTGCCAACACCACCATTTAAAAACGCACAGTTGTTAACACAAACGAATCATTTTAAAGTGGCTTCCTGGGTGGCGTCTGGAAAACAATGTTGTTTTTACCAGGAGAATCCAGAAGCAAGTGAGGAGTCTTGTCCTGTTGCAGGATCCACTTCTGGAACTGCTGAAGGTGTTCTACAGGCAACTTTCAAAATAAGCTTTGTGGGGAATAAATGGTGATGGAAGGAGATTTGGCTGGGGGTGGTGAACACACAACACAATACACAGGTGATGTGTTATAGAATTGCACACCTGAAACCTGTATAATTTTATTGCCCAATGTCACCCAATAAATTCAACTTTAAAAAGTCAACAACAACAAAATGAGTTTTGGGGCCTTTCTGTAGCTTAAGAGATTAAGCATGGGCTAATTTTACTTATATCCTAAAAGGAAGCAGATTCCCGCCCAAGGAAAATAGAGTACCTACGTTTTACAGCTGATACACCAAGTACTAGTTCATTTCAAATATATTTTATTATGACTTTTCAGAGTATTCAGAAAAACAACAACAAACCCTCAACATACCTACCTGACTGCCCATCTCCATTTCAAAGTTTTGGCTTATCTGCTCAAAAGGGTTTTCTTCCCTGAACTACTTCAGTCATAACTTCTACAGAAGATCGTATCGACACCAGTAGAGACTGCCTAGTAGAAATATAGCCAGTCTCCTTTGTAACAAAGCTTCTTCAGAGGGTTGCACTGTCCCAGCTCAGAGAAAAATATACTTTCTCCAGATCTTTGCTTGATTCTCTTCCTCAGCTCATAATCCCTGTGCCCAGGAATTAAGTCTCAGCCCTAGTTGTGGTTCAGCCTCAGGACAGGATGGAGCCAGGGGCAGCAGAAACACATAAACACTTCCCTGAAAATATAATTTTTTAGTACAAAACATCCAGCATGGCTTAGGAACTGCCAATTGGCAGCGCCAATAGGGCCTGACGAAGCGGACGCTCTGGGTACCTTCTGTGCGCGTTTTCAGACCCCACTACTCACCTACAACAGTGAACATGTCTGAAATCATACTGGCTTTAATCTTTAGGTCCAGAGGCGCATCACTAACAGAACAAAAAAAGAAAAGAGCAGTCGATAATTTTATAGGTAAACATAATAGCTGTCCCTAACAGGCCCCAATAGAGCAAAACTTGCAAATGTCAACGAGGGGCAACATATAAGGTACCCAAACCCGTGGAAAAAGGAGAAGAAATCTGGCAAAAATACTAGAAATAAAAGCTCAGTGTTAAGCTCATCCTCTGTAAGACAGGCCCCGCACCAAGGCGCTGATTCCCTGACATGCAATCTTCTTATTCTGGAAGGTCTTAGGCAATTCAAATCCTGCACAAGTCAAGAATACTGCTTCATTATCACTGTGGGTTTTAGAAGTTCAGACTTCTAATATGCTCTTTTATAAGTGTGCCCGTTATTCAAATTATTATTTACTGATGCAACAGTCAAATCACATGTGCACGCAAAAGAAGAAACTTTGGCTATCCTGGTACTTTTTCTAAGGCTTCATTTTCTGTTCTAAATCAATCTTCATAAGCTTCCAGGCTTGCAAATGAGGGCAAAAAAATACAAGTTACACCAAAATATCACCAGATGATGCGGCAGGAACCCACACGGAAACAGAAACAACACAGACTGAGAGCTGGAGGCCTGCGGCAGCAGTGACCGCCACGCTGGCAGCGATGTTGGACTGCTTCTCCACGAACCAGGCCGCCCTGGCCGCTGGGCCCAGCACTTCATTCTGGGGGCTCTGGTCCCGTGTGATGCGCCTAGCGGGGCAAGCTGATGAACGCTGACTGAGGAAAAGTGCAGCGCCACCTCTGAAGGTCCAGCTCCCCACCTTACCATGGAAATTAAGCCAAACTCCCGCCCCACAAAGTAGTCAATCTGTCTCGATTTGATTACTTGGCATTTTGCCAACATTGCTCATCCTTAAAAATGCAGCAGCTGGGTGGTCTCCGGAATAAATCTCCAGGGTTCTCTAGCTATTCAGAGAAGCACACAGCTAATAGAAACTCTAGATGTAGCTATACACAAAATCTTCTCTGGTGTTGAAAAATATTCTTATTTCCTTCCTCCAATAATAGATAGGCTAAAGTTTGTTTTTAATTGTTTAAAGTTTTAGACTTTAATCTTGGGTAGCTATCAGGGCATGAACAGGGTAAAAGGACCAGCTGTTATCTACACTGCCCTAGGCCCAGCTCTGTATCTTTATAGCATACGCGGATTTGAGTCTGTGTAAACCTTTCATAATAAAGGAAATGCAATACCACATGTATTTCTTTAGCCTTAACAGAACACCTACAAAGTTACAAGAGAGAGAGCGAGCAAGAGAACTGGGGATAAAAATTAATTCAAGAAGTATCCCTTAAAAGCCGAACAGCACAGTAGACAGCACAGACTGACTAGTATGGTCGGGATCCACGGTTGCCACACACGGACTCTGACAACTTACCACCATTCTCCCAATTTCAGAAATTCTACACACCTCTACACGGTGGCTAGGAGAAGTCTCGTGGAGAAATGACTGGGAAAAGAATGCTTAAGTGCTACTCCCTGGAGAGGCCTCCTTTTCCAGGAGCCGGAACAGACTACTTACCAAGCCAAAGAAGGAGAGAGATTCACTTCCAACAACCACGGCTTCAGAGTGGAGTCTACGAGCACGTCAAAGCCATAGAGCTCTAGAAATGCAACACAACACAATACACAGGGTCATTTTCCAGGTCACAGCCACGCAAAGATCTACAAGACGCACTCCAGCCCCCAGCAGAGGCCTAGAAACTTGCTGGGTACAAGTAATAAGTGGAAGGAGAAGCAGAGGGTCTTTCAAGTTCAAAAGAAATTAATCAAGCTCTAGAGAGAGGAAGAAAACAATGCTACAAAATTCCACTGTCTTTGTCCTCTTACTCTACTGACGTTCCTGAGTTCTCCACAGAAGGTAGCCTGACTCTAAAGGCTAGTAAGTGTGACTCTGCTGTGCTACGGGGCAATAAAAAACAAACAAACACTGAGAAAAGGGACGCCACAAGTGTATCCAAATCAACGTTCTTCTGGGCTTGATGTGGACCATCCCCCACCACTGGCCCACCACACTCTGGAAACAGAAAAATCTACTGACGGCGTCTCTCTAGGATCCTTCCATCCCATGTTCTTAAACCGAGATCTTGCTTTTTGCAACCTAGTCAAGAAGATATCTAAGTGTAAAATATATTTATTCTCTCCCCTCCCCTACACTTTCCATTTCCCTTTGAAGATAAAACATAAAACACACTGGCCCAACATAGGAAGACAGAAAGACAGAAGAGAAAGGAGAGAGCCAGTGGTGGCAGAGCAGGGCTGGGGGAGCCGCCTCAGGCCACCTCCAGGAGGGAGCCGGAGACCACACCTCCTCAGCTTCCGGATTCTTTACTGCTTCTCTAACCCTAAGCCCCCAACTGCTGCAAAGAGCAGAGCAAGAGCCATGAGCAGGCCTCTCTCCCAGGAGGCAGGGATGTGAAGCTAACTATGGAACCTCAGTTGGCAATCTCCACTCTATTATTATTATTACTGTTAACGAGACCCTCTCCACAGTCCTCCTTGGTATACACATATAGAATGTACCAGACTTTCAGAAGCTCCACTCATTCCTGCACATCCACTCCATTACTCACAGACACTGTGTGTACCTCCTTTCCAGGAAAAAACACGAGCTTCCTTACCGTTTGGCCAGAGGACACAGCCCACAGTTCATGCCCACCAAACACCACCGGGTATTTTCCAGAAATTCATTTTGAAACAAATTTCTTTATTACAAGAAGGATTTTCCCATTTCTCAACCCTCTCAAAAACAGAGAGAAATAAACGCAGGCTTCTGAAAAGATGGTGCTAACGACTCTCCTCAGAACACAGGAAGTCTGATGCAGCACCAAGGTTCCCAGAATGGGACCCAGACACCTGGGTCCCCCTCAGGACTCTACCACTGATTCGCTGTGGACGGGAGATCACTTCCCTCCCTGACATTTCTTCATCATCCTCTGCCTTCCCTGTGCTCTCTGCTAATTACCATCTGCCAGGGTCTGTACACTCAGTAAACCTGTGCCCAGGGCTCCTGTTTACGCAGCGGGGGTTCAGGCAGACGCTCTCTCGGGAATAGCCTCTGTGAGTGAGCTGGTTTCCGAAGTGCTGATCTGGGGTTCCATTTAAGGTGCAAAAATAATCACAAACTGTAAGAGAGTCTGAGCTGGGATTCCCTTTCATGTGAAGTACTCAAAAATCACAGATTATCTGTACTATAAAATGTAAAGAAAAGAAAGGTCCTTCACCTAATTTCTTTTGTTAGCAACTTATAGCTTTGATGGCCAGTACATTCTTCTGAATATGTTACCTACCCTTCATTCACCCACAGAATATTCCCCTTTTAATCTGAGAAAAATCTTTTGTGATATGGCACTAAATAAGGCATTTAAGAGGAAAACTCTAACTGCAAAATCTACAAGTCCATGTTAATATCACGCAAGCAAGAGAAAATAAAACACGAGTCTGATACAAGAAAACAACATTCTCTTCGGTTTTTAAAAGCAGCAGCACGGGACGCAACTGTTTCATAAAGCGGTGATATTTATAATAACAGCATAAGGAACAGGGTGAGAATAATGATTGATCCACGTATTGGTCAGATTTGCAGAATCAGCCACAAATGAAGACAAACTGAAATCAGAATAACAATCAATTGCACCAACTATTTCAACACCTCGCTTTAAGTAGCCAACACATTTACTTAACTATTTCCCGAATTAAGAGGCAAATTCTAAGAATCTGGGCTGAAAGGCTGAGAACCAAATATTCTGGGAAGAAAAAAACTGACCCAAAGAGAGAAAACCCCCTTTACAGTGACAACTTGATTTTTATGTAGGTGAATAAAAACCCGTTAGTGCTAAGCAACGCCATAATCAGCTCTGAACCGAACACCTTGTGTAGACGAACCAGGCGTGGGTCTACTGTCATTTAAGAGACAAGGATGTGATAGCAAAGCCCAGCTCACCGAAGTGGCTAGAACTGGGGGAAAGAAATGGAGTGAAAAGACAGCATTTGTGTCAAGTTTACCTCTTAAAATAGTCAGCTCAGCTTAAGAAATATAATTTGGGTCCTCTGCAGGCTACTACAGTCCCAGTAACCCTTTTAATTATGACATCTTGTCCGTGGACATTGAAGGTTTTAGAAGGTAAGCACAGCTTGTAACGAAAATATTAGACTTCCTCACCTCCTACACTGTCTGTGTTGGCAGCAGGGCCCAGAAGTTTAAAAACTCAAGTGTGCGGGATGAGACCTGCCAGTGTTCCTGTCACCAAAGGCTGCGGGTGGCCTCGGCCTCCCGCCTCTGAGCTACTTTCCTTGTCCCGCCACGTTGTCTTCAGCAGGACAGGAGAGCCCGTGTTTCCGAAGGACAGTTGCTACCACCTTAATCAGCGTTTCCTCGGGAAATTTTTCCTCGACAAGAAATATTTCCTTCGGCCCCCACCCGAATCAAAACAAACCTGGAAGTTACACTAGTGAACGGCTCCACTTCCTACTCTATGTTAGCACCTTATTTCCCTGTCTTTAATGCGGCTTCCAGGGAAAAGCGATCCCCTCTTAGCTGCCTCAACCTTCTCAATGCCTACTCATCCCCAACTCATACGAAACTGCTCCCCCCTCTCTACTAACTGACAGTTCTCACCATGACCAACCAAAGACCACCAACTAAGCCCGTGCATCTGAAACTGCTGACCACCCCTCACTTACTGGAACTTCCCTCTCCCTTGGGCCCAGGGCACTGCACTCTGTGGGCTCTCCGCCCCCTTCCTCTCCTCCTCTCGTTCCTTCTCTTCTGCCCAGCTGTCCTCCGGTAGGTCTGCTCAGGGCTCCTCAGGTCTCTCTCCTTCTCAACTCTACCTTTCCTGGGTGATCACATGAATTCTCGTGGCTGCAATTAATACTCGATGATGATGTTCAGACCCACGTCTGTAGTCAAGAGTCTCCTGGACACCAAATCCATAACTCCCACTGCCCTGTAGACAACTTCCCTAGGATATCCCACAGGTACTCAACACTCAACAAAATACAGCTTGTTTTCTTTCCCCCAAAACTGTGTGGCTCCCCATTTTTCATCATCTCGGAAAACGGTCACCCTATCCATCAGTCTCCTGAGCTGGAAACGCTCTCCTCACCACTCCCCAAATCCAACACATCGCCAGGTCTTGTCTCTCTTTATTGCTCTTCAATCCAGCCTTCTATCTTTTCTTTTAAGGTACAGTTTACATCAAATGTAAAGGACAGACCTTAAGCATACAATTTGATGAGTCCTGACACCTGGACACACCCATGGAACCCACACTTGCATCAATCACACAGAAAACTTCCAGCACACCAGAAAGGTCCCTCGTGCTCCTTCCTTGTACACTCCCCTCCTTCCCCTGTTACATCCCCAACCACTATGCTTATTTCTTCCACCAAGGTTAGTTTTGCCTACTCTAAAATTTCATACAAATGGAAGCATGCAGTATACACCCTTTTGAGTGTGGCTTCTTTCATTTAGCATGTTTGTGAAGTTCATCCATCTATCATTGTTTCTGGTTTTAACACAGGTTTACTGGGACATATGTACATTCAATAAAAGTCACACCTGAGAATTGTACAGTTTGATGAATTCTGCCAAATGTACAGTTGTTTAACCACAACCACAACCAAGACATAAAACAATTCTGTCACAAATGTTTCCTTGTGCCCATTTGTAACCAATCCTCACTCCCTGCCCACCAGCACCCACTGATCTGATTTCTGCCTCTTACCAAAAAGTCAAACAAATGGAAACATACAGGATTAGCCTTTTGAGAGTGGCTTCTTTCATTTCACATTTTGGTTTTGAGAGTTATCTGTGTTATTGTATGTATCAGTCATATGGTTCATTCCTTTTATTACTGAGTAGTATTCCATCTTAGGGACATACCACAACTTATTTATCCATTTCACAGCTGATGGATATTTGTGTTGCTTTCAATCGTTGGCAATTATGAATAAAGCTACCATAAACATTCACATACAGGTATCTGTGTGAACATATGGTTTCGTTTTTCTTGGGTAAATACCCAGGAGTGGGATCACTGGCCCACATGGTGAGCATATGTTATCACTCCATCCCTCTGACCTATGAAATGATACCCCTAGTACTAGTCTGTCCCCACTGTAGTCCGTTCTCTACACGGCCATCAGAACTACCTCTCCAAGACACAGCTAACAGATAAAGACAGGCAGCGATTGTCAGCAATCGATACCGATGCCAGGATGGTTCCTGGATGATTTTAAACTGGTCACTTCTAATAATGCTGAACAGTTTCCCTTTGTTGTAATGCCATCACACTGAGCTTCGAGTCAAACCATGATACAGGTTAAAGGAAGTAAAAGCAACCCTAATGCTCCCCTGCTCAAAAGCTCCAGAGGCTGGCTGCTGTCTACCAGATGGATTTATGCATGTCAGGCCTTCACAACGGGACCCAAATCTATTTCCCTAACCCTGCCACCCCATCACAGGCAGGTCGCGTCTGGTCACAATGAGCTGACCACTTCAAAAAGTGCCCCATCCTGTCATGACACTGTGTTTTGTGTGTCACAATCCCTCTGCAAGGAATGACTCTGCCTGGCTCCCCTAGGCATGGCTGGTAACTTGTGCATGCTCTAAGGGCACCTGAGTCACTGCACTGCCGTGCTGTCACGTCTCTCCTCCCCATGCACAAGCGTGGGACCGTCTTCCCTCATCGCTCCGTACCAAACCGCCTGCCCCAGAAGAAGAACGTAAGAAGTGATCAAGAAATACTGGGGGGGGGGGGCAGGAAAGAGAAAAAGAAAGAAAATTTTAAGTGAAAAACAATTTTTTAAAAGATTTTATTTTATTTATTTTTAGAGGGGAAGAGAGGGAGAAAGAGAGGGAGAGAAACCTCAATGTGTGGTGGCCTCTCACACGTCACACGTCCCCTACTGGGGACCTGGCCCGCAAGCCGGGCATGTGCCCTGGTCGGGAATCGAACCGGCGACCCCTTAGTTCACAGGCCAGCACTCAATCTACTGAGCCACACCAGCCAGGGCAGTTTTGAGAAAGACAAAATAATTTGCAGATACTCCCCCCAAACAACCTCAATCACAAGACTTGAAATATTCATAATGAAGCCACCAACCATAAAGAAAATAAGAGAAATTCTTATTAAAATTTTGACATATTAAGGGAAAACTTGATAAAAGATGGTCTACAAGAGGAGGGGGAAAAAGATTTGATACAGACAATAATAATGCATCCAAGGCCTGAGAGATCACTACGCATGTCATACCACTGATTCTGGAATCCATCCAACAACCGCCCCAGAAACAAAGTCCCAGCTGAAGCTGCAATCCCTGAGGCAGTGGAAAGTGCTGACATTAGCCAGTACTCGCTGTCAGTCAAGTGCTATTGTATAAAGGAAATTCTTTTCACCTTGGCTTTGGATTTGAGTTGAAAACCTAAGGAGGAAGTCTTTATCTGGGGTCCAGAAGGAGAACTTGGAAAAAAGCAGATCAAGGTCCCACAGGAAAATGAACTAAATAAAAGAAAAAGCCCAGAGCCAATTTGTTAACTAGTCCAATAAATCAATATGGTATCTGGCTACCATATGTAAAGGTAGATTTGAGGGAGCGGCTAGGACTCGGTACTGTTGATTAGAGCAGAAAGAACGCCCTTTCTCGGGCTTGATAACCCAGAAAGGATGGCACCGTTTTTCCTGAGATTTAGTTACAGGAGAGCAGGAGGAGAATCCAGGATCTGAGGCATGCCACAGGTGGCCAGGCACGTCAGAAACTATCTTTATGTGGGGGGAGAAAGAGCCAGAGAGACCTGCCTCTCCAATTTGGCTTTGCCATTTGTTCACTGCACGACCTAGGACAAATTATTTAACTTCTCTGAATCTTCTTCCCTTGTCTACTAACGTGAGTAATAATACAAACTGCCAAGAGAACTAAAGGGAAGAACCAAGGAAGGGCGCCTGACAGACAGTGGGTGCTTTCTACTCCGTCTCTTCTAGAGTGAACTTCCTTCCCATCTAAACAGGAGCATGGGATGAACCAGGAAAGAGGTCTGTCTGAAAAAGTGAACTCTCTGATGACTCTCTTTATTTGTTTCACATTGTTTACATTTTTTTTACATTTCATTCCTTTCTTAAAGGAACGAAAGCGGGCAATATACAAGTAGTTTACATTGCTGGAGGGTGTGCATCACCTGCTTTTATTCCCCGAACAAAGATTTGTGGACACTCTCCCTTTAAGAATGTCAGCTTACTGTGCCATGGTCTAGAACAACAGCAAGGAAAGGCCAAGCCAGCGTTCGCTCAACAGAGAGAGGCACACTGAGCACGGTTGGGCCGGAGCAAATGTCCCTGGGTCTGGCCCAAACACAGCTGGTCTCATCAGTCCTGCACGTGGCATGACAGCTGGTTCACATGCTCCCAGGCTGGAGAGGCCATAGCCTGTCACTCCAGCCATCTTCACACACAGAAATAAAGCCACCGTCAGCAGCAGCATCTTTAAAAAATAGCTAACATCCTGTGGGTTTAGGCTGTTTTTGTCCAACTGGTCACAAAAGCGAGTCTCGTGGCCAGTGATCTCCCGGTGCCAATTTCCTAAGCATATTTCAAGGGTTGCTGTTTAAGCATGTATTTCACATGGTACCACGTTTTCACAGTCTTTTTTTTTTAAGATTTTATTTTTAGGGAGAGGAGAAGTGGGGGAGAAAGAGAGGGAGAGAAACATCGATCGGTTGCCCCTTGTAAGTGTCCCAACCGGGGGGACCGAACCCGCAAGCCCAGGCGTGTGCCCTGACCAGGAGTCTCACCAGCAACCCTTTGCTTTTTGGGACAGTGCCCGACCAGCTGAGCCACACGGGCCAGAGCCATTCTCACAACCAGTGCCAAAAATCTGCCTTATGGGGACAGGCGTCACAAGTTCTATAAATCAAGACTCCTGGGAGCAAGGAGACTTCAATGCCCAAACCCCTCTTCTGCCCCTTTTCCTCCAAGCTGAGTCTCTTTCATGAGTCCTCTCGCTCACTAGCTCTAGAACCTGAAGAGTCTCAACTTCTCAGGTCCTCGGTTTCTTTGTACAGCCTAATTATTCTCTGAGTCCTTTCCAGATGTACAAATCTAAGAAGAAAACACATTAAATGGCTAAGTTTGGGGTAGTTTATGATGGTTCTTATGTCTACATCTAAATGCTAATCATGCAATGCAGTTATATGTATATATCATCCCATGTAAAATCTGGATTGAGAGGAACAAACTCTTACAATCTATGCCGCATGTACAGCAGAAACTGGAACCAGAAAACACTGAACGCACAAATAAACAAATGAGCGAGAAGGCTGAAGGTGCCTGGAAACGCAGCTGGACGTTAGAGAGGGCGGGGTGAGACAGAAGTGGCAGGACAGAAACACCGACACAGTAACGGAACGCTCCTGGCAAGGGTCCCCGCTGTGGAAGGGCAGAAGGAGCCACCAAAGGAAGAGAGTGAACCCTGTCACTGGACCACTGGCTTCCCCTAAAAGCACCAATGCTCTGTTCAAGCCAAATTCTTCTGGGAAGCTCTCAATTCCTGTTTACTCTAAGACAAATGAAAAAGAAAAGAAAAGAAAAGAAAAGAAAAGAAAAGAAAAGAAAAGAAAAAACCCAGCTTACTCCTTGTAACTGAAACCCCAGGGAAGGTTGTGAATCCGTGGGAGGCCAAGAGATTCACACAAATACACACACGTTTACAAAACCCTATCTGGTGGGGGGCGGTTATGAAGCCCAAAGAATCCCAGGGCTGACAGGAAGTGGAATCAGAACCGCAACAGCCAAGAAGACAGTCAACAACTTAAAAAACTCCAGATGCACTCAGTTTACTAAAACGGAACTCAAGCAGGGGGGAGGGGGGAGGAGGCCCACAGCCGATGACATGGACCCAGGGGGTATGTCACTGAATCTGAGAAAGTCACTGCTCATTTCACATCAGAACTGTGACTGCGTGAGGTTGAAGACATTCTTAACCTTCCAAAAGGCAATCAAGCAATAAAACAAAATAGAAAGGGGAACATTCAGAAAAGCGTGTGATGATTTCTAGAATAAAGATTTTTACACCAAGAAACTTATCCTCAGGTGAGAGAGCCCAGGAGATGTGGAAAAGAAACTTTTATTTATTTTTTTAATCTAGGAAGGTTTTTGAAGTTGGAGTTCTATTCCCCACGCCCACTCCTCACACAGTTTACAATAATTCTAAGAGCTCTAAGCCCCTACCAAGTCAGGTTTTTCGTAAAGCCCCCTGTCAGGCAACCAAAAGGCAATTAAAACAAGTATTGATCAGTCACTCAACACATATTCCTTAAACATCCTCTAAGAGCCAAAAATGCTGCTGTGTTTGGGAGAGGCAGAATCAAAGAGCTTCTGGTCTGGGGGTGGGGGGGGGGGGCAGACACCCTGCAGGGACCGCCGCAGGTTTCAACCAGAGCACTGGATGTGGGGAGGCTCACTCTGACTGGAAGACTGAGGCAAACTTCCCCAAAGAAGTGACACTTGACTTCATCTTGAAAGATGTCATAATCTGCTACGTACACTAATGTGAGAAAAGTATTTCAGACACAGGACAAAGCAGGTGCAAAGGCAAAGGGCTAGGGGAGGACCTGGAGGTCCAGGCAGACGGTGAAAGGTTTGGTTTGGCAGAAACAGAGCGAGAGGGGCTGGGGAGAAGTGACTGCTAAGAATTCACAAAGCTAAGCTCAGAGGCTACCAGGGAGGCACCCGTGTGAACAAAACGCCACAATACCACAGGAAAGGGGCATAATGGAGCAAGTGCAGCACAGCATGGGAGGAGACACAGAGGGCACTTTAGTAGACAAGGATTCCTGGAAGAGGCGGTGTCGAGCTGAGTCTTAGAATATGCAAGGAAGGCAGGAGAAGAGTCTCCTGGCGGAGAGCAGAACTTGAAACAGAGGCGCAAAGGCATGGAGGCTCAGTGGTAGAGTGGGTTACAAAGTATCAAAGGGGAAGTAGAATTCTAGAAAAGTCAGCTAGGGTCAGATGCTTGCCGTCATTACATCAAGCTTCTGTTTATGACTGAAACTAAGGAGCCCTTTAAGGGTTTTAGAAGACATGAACATATCTGCATTTTAAAAAGGTATCACAACCTCTTCTTTCTCTACATACCTTTAGGTCCTGGTTCAGTCTCAACACTTCCCTTTGTTCAGCGCCCCTAAAGTACCTGTTGTTATGATGACCCATTAAAGAGATCAAGAATTATAATGTCTAATTATAAAAATAACCAAAAACTATTTACTGAGTACAAAGTAAGGGCCAGACACGTGCCAGGTGCTTTGCACGCATCTTCTCACTTGATCCCCCTGGCACTCTGATGACGCAGGTGCCACCATCACTGCCATTTTATAGTTGAGGAAACAGATTTAGAGCATTTTGCTGAAAATCAGAACACTAGTAAGGGGTGCAAATGGGCCCCAGACTCAGTCTGTCAGGCTCTAACCCTCACGTTCTTTGCTTTTCTGTTACCCTGCCTCCCAGGCAAGCCATGTCTTACTGCTGTGTCACTCTGTTATCCCCTCATCAATGACCCCAGTGTGTTTCGCCAGCAAAGGCTACCCTCTTCCGAAAGCCTATGTGACTTTGCTGGCAACCGCCACGGAGTCCACATCCACACAGAAAGCAAACGCTATAGTCACAGCTAGTGGGCAGCAGGCAACAGGCTTCCTGATCCACTGTGGACTGTCTTATCCCTTCTCTGTCGGTACGGCAAGTTAGGGGTGGCAGAGAAGGGGAAGAGGGGAGGGAGAGGAAGAGAATAAAGAAGAAAAGGGGAGAGGGGGGAACCCACTAGAGAGAAGACTAAAACAAAAAAGAGGAGTCATCGGAAAATGGAAGAAAGCACATACTGGTACCAGCCAGAGCTTCTTGGACCAGTTCCCAGTCTGGCTGCCAAAGAGCTCTGGAATACATTTGTTAGAGCTGGATTCCTGTACAGTCCGTGGCAGACTTTTTCTGATTGCATTCTGACAAAGAGACCCATACTTTAGTTCCAATCCCTGCTTCCCACACAGAAAGCTAGTTAGTTCTCAGGGGACCTCCAGCTAAACTCACCGCTGGCTTCTTCGTAGAACTGTCACGTGAGCTCAGAAAGAAATAAAAACCCACCACATACCTTACTCCAGTATCCTGTGTAATCACTAAACCTCTCTACCCCGGGAATCCACCCCAACTTCCCAAGCCCCTTCTCACAAGACACTTGGTGCTCCTCGAATCTCCTTACCAAAACAACTGCTGCGATGAGGCACAAAGGTTTTACAGGCTGTGGCGATCGCCAGTTCGGCAGAGATTATGGTCTTAATGATCAGGTCTTCGACACTGGCCATCAGCGCTACAAAGAAAGAAGAAATACTACAGTGCGTGGATTAGAAAGACTGGATGCCAACACCATACGATACAAAAGCACGTGTGCCCCTTCGAAAAGGAGCACGGCAGTCTTGTGAACCATGCTGCAGGAGGCACAGCTGTGGAGAGAGCAACACGGTCGAGAGCAGGCCTGCTGTGACAGAAGACAGAGAATGGAAAGGGAACCTGGCCCCCTTCCCGCTCTCCTGTCACCCTTCCCTGTGGGGACCGAGACAGGTCTCGTGGCACAGGTCCCCGCTCTGCCCAAGGCTCAGCAGTGGTGTCCATTCTGACTGCACGCCCGACACCCTCACTCGACACTGTCCATCCTCCAATCAGCAACGTGAATGAAAGACATTAACTTAGAAAAATTTGAACTCAGGGCCAATATGGAGGAAAGTTGTTTAAAAAGCTGACAGTATTTTAGTTAGCAGTTCAACACTCACAAAGGATAAAATCACTGAAGGTTAAAAGGCAAAGTTATGCCTTTCAAACCAGAAACAAGAAAGGGGGCTTGGGAGGTCATGGAAAGCCTTTTCTCTGTCTTGTAAACAGCAGGAAAAATTTGCACCCAAAATGGTGACCCCATGAGATGTCTCGGCAACAGAGTTAGCATTAGAGAGTAAGTGCTGGTGAGAGACGATGGTAAAGTTACAAAAAGCAGGGAAGCCAAAAAGAGAAGAACCTGGGACTCACCAGTTGTATCTCTGCCTTCTTGTTTCAGGTACCTCAGCATGGCACTCATGCTCCATTTGTTCCCATAATCCTCCACTTCTGGATCATCACAACTAAAACACACGAATGGATCAAGGTCACACGTGCAATGAGGCCTGGCTGTAGAAACTAATTTTTTTTTCTTTTCAAATAGCTTTCTTGTCCTCCCAAATCTTTAGAAAACATTCCTTTTGCTGACTTCCACCTCACCCACTATTTCTTAACCCTTTTGGTCATACAAGGTCTGTCCAGAAAGTACCCAGCATGTAATGTAAAAGAGAGACATTTATTGAAGAAGATACAAGAAACATTGTACACAGGACAAAGACACTCAGTCTCCTTCAAAGTAGGCACCTTGGGACCTCACACAGTTCTCCGAATTGCTATCAACCACATCGTCATATTTTCCTGAGTCTCATCAACAATCTGAAATTTCTTCCAAGGTGATTTTAGTTTTGGGAAAAGCCAGAAGTCACAAGGTGCCAAATGTGGGCTGTAGGGGGGCTGAGTCACCTGTGTGATTCAATGTTTCATCAAGAAACTATAGGAGACACGATGCATGAGTGGGTGCACTGTCGTGATGAAGCTGCCAATCACTAGTTGCCCATAGCTGCAGCCTTCTGAATCATTTGAATAGTTTCCATGGAGGAATGTTCAAGCTTAATGCAAAATTTGATGCAGATTCTTTGCTCTACTCGTTCAGTCATTTTGATTGTGATGGCCACACAGTACACGTGCTCACCCAATGGCATCTACCACCCCACTGACCAGTACAGTGAAGTCATCATTGTTCACGCATGTGCATTCCAGCCCACTCTCCTTGGCTGCCAGGTTACGTCAATGTCACTCAAACCATTCTCATTATATTAGTAATGCCTGGACTTCTTCCAGACAGAGCTCGCATATCCCTTTACACCAATTTCTTCCATTGAAATGAAAATGCACACAGCTTGCCTTATTGAGGTGTGTGGGGAGAAGGCGGCCAACTCTTCCTTAACCAAGCAATTATGCATCATGGAAGAGTGAAAGAAATGTGTGAAAGAGTGCAAACAAGTTTAAGAACAGTTACATGAACAGATTGAAATGTTTGATGTGAAAATCTAGCTTTTGAGGTAAATGTCACATGAGCCCACAAAACAACCTCCGATGCCATGTTCAGACCAAAATTGAGTCCGGATGGGCTAGTGAGATACCACAGCGTAGCATCTTAACGAGCTAACCAAGCACAGAACTCCTTTAGCAGCTGAAGCAAGCTCCCTCCTCTCTGGTGGCAGACGCATCTTTTAACAATGCCTTCGACCTACCACTGAAGGGAGAATGCACCAGAGCAACGATAAAGGCGATGAGGCACACCACCACTACGGCAGCGAAGCCGCTCACCAGGTAGACTCCCTGGTCTGGCAGTCCCGAGCCGGTGCTCTGCAGCTGCCCCCTACTCCCCACCAGCACCCCACCACCCACCCGTTGCCTCTTTGCTCATCTTCCGAAGTGAAGGACGTATCTTCAGCCAGTTCCCCCTCCTGGTCACAGGTCAATGAGACCTATACAGCTTCAGCAGCCATGCCTTCAGTTCCAGATCCCTCTTTTCCCTCCTTCCTTCCTTTCTTTCCCTGGACTTTCTAGGCACTTATTTTTAGTCTGAGTAGAGCATAACTGTTTGAGTTTCTTTTTTACTTTCCCACTTTCTGGCAAAATTATCAGAATGAAAGAAAACAGAGCAGGAAGAATATTTCCACACAGCTGGGCTGGTATTCCCTTCCACTGAATCCTTTTCTGAGACGGCCTCATTTCTTTCTTTATTTAATTTATTTCTACGTCTTTCCCCTCTTGATCACACAAATATTTACTTTAGAAAAATTTAGGAAATACATAAAAGTTCCCAGAAGAAAATAGAAATCACCCACTCATAATCCCATCCACTACAGTTAAGAACTGTTAACATTTTAGTGTATTTCTTTTCTAGTTTTCTTCCCCCTCCCTTCAGCAAAAATAAACAACTTAAGTTATTATACAGGTTCAGAAAGAAAATAATTGCAGGTAGTGCTGGTAACCTGCCGGTTGCACTGGACAACACACAGTCACAGCCATTCTTGCCTATGATCTTGGATGCACATCCTTCGTTACCTCTTAAGGTTAAGTTCCTAGAAATAGAATTGCTGGGTCAAAGGGTACAAATGTTTTTAAAGCTTTTGATACATCTGGCCAAGTGCTGAAATGACTTCATGTCTTGATTTCTAAAAAGTTTCATATGCGTATTAAATTCCCACCCCTAGTCCTGGCAGGGTGGCTCAATCGGGTGGAGCGTCGCCCTCTACACCAAAAGGTTGTGGGTTCTATTCCCAGTCAGGGCACGTACCTGGGTTGCGAGTTCAAGCCTCGGCTGGGGCACATACAGGAGGCAACCAACTGATGTTTCTCTCTCCATCAACATTTCTCTCTCTCTTTCCTGCCCCTTCTTCTCTAAAATCAGTAACTATATCCTCAGGGGAGGATTGAAAAAAGACTCCTACCCCTCCGTCAAGTGAGGAAAAACAATGAGGAAGATGAAACTTGGGAAGGCACATTTTGGCAGAGAAAGGTGATGCTGTAACTGGGTGAGCAACAGAGAAACAGCAGCAGATGTGCCTCAGAACTATGTTAAATGACTGGTAACTTTTCGTAAGTTCAAGGATATGAATGTGGAGTTTGCCTCCCGCACGACGTGCTGAATTTTTGCTTCTACAACACCCGCCTCTGAGACTGACTTCTCTGGTCCCGGCTCAGGCGTGGCCAGTACCTGACATAGTCTCCACTCTTCTTATTCACACTGTAGTTCGTCAGGTGCATGAACTGGTTGCGAATGTTCTTGGCTCCTTGATCATATCGCACAGTTGCAAACCTGGTGGGAAGGACGCAGGTTAAATGCCAGGAACAGAGTTTCAAGGAAATAAAGTCGAGAACTCAGGATCATGGAGATGTTAATACAGGAAGGTGACATCACTAATAAATACAGAGTGCCAACTCCTGTGCCAAGTGTTTCACATATAACATCACATTTAATTCGATCCCCAAACCAATTCTCTGAGGTAGGTAGCATTCTATCTAGTTTTTAAAAACAGCTATCAAAACTAAAATGTGATCTAGAAAGATTAGGTAACTTGCCCAAAATCACACTGACTTCCAAAACCCATGTTCTTCACCACAAGATGCTGCTTCTCTTATACAGAACCTTAGACCAACAGGAAGGACGAAAGTGAAAATGAGTTATCACAGCCTGGGGACTGTGTGTAGGGGTGCTGGGGACGATGAGGCATTAGCTGGCCAGGAAACAGCTGGTGAGCACCTACACGGTGCCTGGGAACATGGCATTCTCCAGAAAAGAGTAAGTGGAGAGGACAAAAAGGACAGCTTCACAAGGTATAGACTCAGGACTCACATCCAAAGAAACAACAGAACTCATCTATAGAGTTGATTTCAAAAAGCAATAATGTCAGCAGTAACAGCAGACAAAGCCCAAGTCTGCGGAATAGCGTGAGTATGAGCATGGAGACTAAACACGGAGCCCACTGAAAACAGGGCAGCAACCTGATATCCTGGACCATGGTCAAGAGACCAAAACATGACATATACGTGCCTCTGCAGGAAGTAAGCAGGGAAAGAGGGAGCTTTCCAGCGACGCTCAGCATCAACAAAGGACGCCTGAGCTGCACGGTTACAGTAAACACCAACCCCTGTTCACATACCGCGATAACCATACCGCCCGGCACTAACGTGGTTTTCCCAAGAGGCACATCCAAGCGTGTGAAAAAAATCCCAGAAGGCCACAAGTCTATTTTCATACGATTTACAAATTATTTACACATGCTCACTCAGACTGTGAGGTCAACACAAATGTTCACCACATTAAAGGGCAGCATTTAAAAATTTTCCTTGTCCACTTCTTCTCACCCACCCCCACCACATCCACTCCCTAATGCCCTGTACTAGGAACATACAGAAAGGAAGAAAAACACCAAAAACAACGAAAAAACCTAGAACAAGCACACATGAGGCCAGGAAGAGGATGTGGACAAAGAGAAAAGAATGACCAGGCATGAACGGCTAAGGCGCAGGACTTTGATGAGCGTTACATCTGTACATAGAGGAACCTCAAACTTCCAGAAACTTCCAGTAGTTATCCCCTAACTGCTAGCCATGCCACTCCATGGTGAGTAAACTGCCTGTGCATGCCCGTCTTCTTCTACGGACCTTCCTCACACCAGTGAGTGGCAGCCATTCTCTGAATTCTTGTAAAGGCAACGGGGGCCCATGCTGACCCCACAGAGGCTGCCTGCCTCACCCAGACATTACCTCACAGTGACAAACCTCCTGCCATCCTCCCCACCAAAAGAAGAATGGTTGAGAGGGAGGGGAAAGGTTATGCTTCAGAGAAAGAGGTTTTCATCTCTGCTGAATGTGAGCGCTGATCTAATTCCGTCAGCAACGTGAAAAGATGGGCAAAACCCTGGCGCTTCGCTGTACCCCGGCACATCTGTCATCCCTACACCCTTTTTTTTCAGTAGGACTGCATCTCTCAAGAATAAGGTTTCTTCTTCCTAATCTTCCTTTGTGCTAGGGAATTTACATTCTGAACCCCGGCAAGAACGAGATCATTAGTGTCAGAGTGGGCCTTTATGGAGTGGAAGAAGTGGTAAGAAGTAAAACTCAGAGGGGAAAAAAAACACATAAACGCAATGGAAAAGTTACCCAAAAGGACAAAAGTGCTACATTCTTTTCTTCGCCTAGCCCGACGGGATATGGAGAAGGCCATGCAGAAGAAGGCAGGTGTGCATGTGCGTCTTTCCTCCTGACGCAGGAAGGTCTTAGGGTTCTCACTAAAGTCCGTATTACAGACCACATCACCTCTGGTCACCATCTGCAACATCCCTTCTCATTACCTAGACCAGCGGTTCCATTAGTCCCGGGTCTGCACGGGAATCAAGTTCTGATTCACCTGCAAAGGTCTTTTCCCCCTTAAATTTTCCCACTTAAATTAAGTGCTTGGCCATCTTAAAAATCAGACTTTCCTCCCTGCAACCTAGTGGTGCCAGGGCTCATTCAGGTGAGGAAGATGGCAGACAGGATGGTTCGACAGCCCACAACCAGCACAAGGGGGCTACCTACACAGAGTAACCCAGGGTGCCCCCCAGGGATCAAAGTCCACACCAGGAGGTCATCTGAGTGGGGCAGTAACCAGGGAAGTCAGGAGGCTGGCTACATACAAGAGAATTAAGTAAATAAATAAATAAATAAATTTGTTGAAGGTAATGGGAGTCAGATTTCTCGTTGGCAAGTTATTTTTTAAGAAAGGGAAAAAGTCAGAATAAACCTTTTAGTTCTGAACTAGAATTGGAGGTATGAGTGTGAACTCCTGTTTTTCAATACATGGTGGGGTAAAGTAGGTTTACAGTTGTTTCTACAGAAAATAATATAAGAATAAACTGTTTTGTGTACTCACGACTGTAAACCTACTTTTGCCCCACCCTGTATATAGGTATACAGATGTAGAAATAAATACAGAGGTAAGTGTGTGTACGTGCACGTGGATGTACGCACATACCCATGTTTCCTAGGTCTGTCCTTCGTGAGGGCCTGAGAGCAGAGACACTCCAGGCAGAGCATACCTGGCGCCCAGATCCCAGCTCCTAAATACTACTCGTTAAGGAGGCAGCCAAGGCTCCTTAGAGAGAATGGCGGACTCCAGGCCCAAGACAGACAAAGAACAAGAGGAGCTGAAACATCTTGTGCTCAAGGATCAGGGAACGTGTCAGAAGGACACAAAAGCCAGTTTAAAAGGGCAAATCTAGGACAACCTGAGCATCAAATAAATCGTGACAGTAAAGAATTGTAACTCATTAAATGAAATAGGGATTCTCGAGTCCACATCGATACATAAATGGGAAGGAGAAAAAGCTCTTCTTGGAGGACAATACCGAATGATAAAAGGAAAACACAAATGACGGGATTAGAGCAACATCATCTGGCCACCATCACAGTAATAACTCGTTCAGGCAAGAAGAGCAGTGGCTTATTAAAACTATTAGGTGAAGATGAGACGAGGCACCGAACTTTACAAGGCCTCAAAGTGGCTCCTCAGAAGCCCCTTACTCATCACAGAGGGACAGCGAAGAAACCTGGCAGGCAGCACCTTCATCGGGCGGTCGGACATCACTAGTTCCCATCAGGCGTAACGTGATGAGAATAAGCCTCGCTTCTGCAGAATTAAGGCCAAAAACACACAACCTGAGTCGAATCGTAAGAAAATCCCAGACAAACCCAAACTGAGGGTCTTTCTACAAAATGACTGGCCTGTAATCTTCAAAATTACTATGGTCATGAAAATCCAGGAAAGACTAAGGAACTGTTCGGGGCTGAAGGAGACTAGGAGACATGACAACTAAATGTAACACCTGACCCTGGATTGGGTCCTTCTGTTAAAAAGAACATTATCGGGACCGTTGGCAAAATCTGAATGTGGGAAAAGGTAATTCTTCATATTATTTTTACAGTTTTTCTGTAAGTTTGAAGTGGTTTCCAAATTAAAAGCCTACAATCAAAGGTAAGTTTCTCTATAAAAATCTAGATGTTTCAGTCTCCCTTAAAATAAAATTTTTAAAAAAGCACAAAAGATCTGGCAATGCCATCTGTCTTGGTCCCCTCAGACTGCTATAGCAGTACCATAAACTGTGTCACTCGGAAACAAGACAAAGCTGCTTCTGACCGTTCTGGATGCTGGGAAATCCAAGACCGAGATGCAGGGAGACAGCACTTTCCAGCCGTGTGCTCACACAGCAGAAGGAGTGAGCAGTTGCTCTGGGGTCTCTTTTACAAAAAGGCACTAATTGCATCGACGAGGGCCCCACCCTCACAACACAATCACCTTCCAAAGGCCCCACCTCCTCATTCCATCATCTTGCGAGGTAGGATTTCAACATAAGAATTTGGGGGCGGGGGTACCCAAACTTTCAGAGGAATTTAAGAATCGAGAGAAAGCTGAGACTTGGAAGGGCAGCAATGGAAGAATGAGGAAAGATCATTATGAGCAAAGATGCCTCATTAGAGACCAAGACTAAGATCAACCACAGCCTCATATTCCCAATTGCTATGTACGAATGCAAAAGCTGGAGAGTGAAAAAGGCTGATGGGAAAAAAACGACTCATCTGAAATATGGAGAGCTCTGTGGATACCCTGGACCACCAGGAAGACAAACAAGCGGGCCCTAGAGCAAATTAAGCCTGAAATCTTGCAGGAGGCAAAAATGACAGAACTGAAGCTGACCTACTGCAGCCACATCATGAGAAGGCAGGGCTCTTTGGAAAAAAACAATAATACTCAGAGAAAACAGAAGGCAGCAGGAAAAGGGCAAACACGAACTGGACTGACTCCATGGAAGAAGCCGCAGGCAGGAGTCTACAGGAGCTGAGCAGGGCTCGTGAGGACAGGACACTGTGGCCCTCGCTCATTCATGGGGCCGCCAGGAGTGGGAGCTGACTCAAAGGCAGCTGACACACAAACATTCAGGCCACAGCGCCACCACTGAGCTGCCGGCACGGAATAATTAATGCCCCTTAGGTGGGACAAGTGATCTCCAGTTCTCCAGTCTCCACCTGGCAAACTTCTTCAGTGAGTGTCCTTGTAGGCACTTAGGATTGTGCCTGGTAATTTAGACCTTCATGTATCAAATTTCATCCTACTCAGGTCTAAAAGCTTCGACATAATTTCTTTATTAGAAACAATCTAAAAAGGGTAATTCTCTACTAGGTATCCTGGGTTGCAAATACTTATCCTAACACATACTGAAATTTACATGACGAATGAAGTCTCGAACTGCCCTCTTAATGAAATCAAAATTTAAGGGAAGCTGTCATGACAGAATTTTATAGCCTTGACCTTTAAAGCACAAAGGGAAGGAGGGGCTCTACTTGCTTTACCAAATCTGAAACTGGGTACTATTTTTTATCACACTGAAACATAAAAGAATTACCTTTATTCTGACAATATCTTAATTCTGACAATAAATTCTTAAATCAAAAATCTTTTTAAGATTAAATCTTTTTTGCTTTCTAATGTTTCTCCGGGAGAACCATGACAATGGTAACAGTTTGTCCAAAACTCCTGAGTGTCTATGTTGAAGGAATGATTTCAGGGTGAGACAGGTGGTAGGTACCTGACAGGCGTTCCCTGAAACTGCACCTGAGCCGCTTGTGACTGATTTGGAACCGACACAGGGAAGAAAGTACAGAGAGGGGGTTCTTTTTGACTCTCTCCCCCACTCAAAAACCATGTTGTTCTTCTGAGAGTACAAGACCGTAGTCAGTCACAGACAGTCTAGATGTGGGAGAGTTGGCCACCCCTCTCTGATAGTTACGTATCCTAACAAACACTCACTACAAATGTACAAAGAAGAGGGGAGGCCAGACCCCGAAGAGAGACCCCAGCACATGAGTTATCTTTCGGCAGGTGCAGCCATTCAGAGCCAAAAGGCCTGGGGGCGAAGAGATAGCACCTGGGGCAGCCCTGCAGGAGCCACTGGGTTCCATCCTCGCCTGACCCAGAAAAATCTCCTGGAAGAGAACAAGAGGCCCACGAGCTCTCTGATCTGCTGTCAACCAGCTGCAGCCCGGAGACTGCCAAGCGCTGCAGTGACTCGGCAGCGCCCTACGGAGCCGTCTGGGAGGGGATTACCAGCCTGATCCCCTGTCTACAGAGCCAGAAATGACTCAAGCTTCACAAACAGCAAGGGCCTGCCAGAGAGGGTGACAATGAGCGCTGGAGAGGGTTTCTCCCCCTCGCTGGTGTCTCTTCCCCCTTCTTGCTGCTGTGGCAGATTCTGGACAGTGTACAGCCTGTGAGGTAATATGAATTCCTTGGCAACCAGCAAGTACCTGAATTCTTTCAAAACCACAGGAATCCAGCAGAGAAAAGGTAAATATCCCTGCGGAGCCAGTGTTAATTAGCAAGGAAGGCTACTGAAGAAGGGGTGGGGGGAGGGAAGGGCATTACAAATGCTTTGGGGTCTTTTCTGAGTTTCCACTGAATAACACGGCTGCCTGCGGCAGAGACGCGGCAGTCCCCACGGGGCTCCTCGGGGCCCTCTCCTCCCACTCCCAGAGCGTGGGGGGGGGGGTCTCTCCTGTCCCCGAGGGGCACTTTCACTGCACCAAGTTGCTAGCGCTACCTATCGTTGGGACTCTGACAACACATTTGCTTTTCGGCTCCATTTTGTTTAAATTTTTTTAACTTTTTATTTTGCCTATTTCAGGGAAAGTTTGGCTATTAGGTCCGACACAAGAAAGGCCCCGTCAAATCATTTAGACCACAGAGTGAATCCGCCTAAAACTGTAAAATCCAGGACAAAGTCTTTTTGGATTCCACCTCTGACAGGAAAAAGAATCCGCACCATTTTGGTAGAGAAGGCCAACCCTCCCTGGAAAGTGAGTGTCCCCTGCTGGTGCAAAGCAGCAGCACACACGTGACCCTCCAAAGCAGCGTGGACCTCTAGGACAAAATGCTGGACCCAAACGCCAGAAAGATGAATTTTTTAAATGTCTCAACATTTTGCCCATGTATAAGAAAATAATGATAGTTTTCCTACTTCCTATGTTAATAAAACAAAAGCAACTGAAATTATTAATATAGAAACAAACTATTTAGGACCTTTTCAGTAAATTTAAGGAGGTAAAAAACTTACCCAAAATACTTATTTCACAAACTGTCTTAAAAAACGAACTTAATCTTTCTGTCACCGGAGCTTTAATTTGAGGCCCAAACAGAAAGACGTGACACGGGGTAAGGCCGTTCTCTCCCCAGGAAGGAAACCGACTCTCTTTGCTGCCAGTTCTGTCTGTTTAGGAAACACTATGGTTTCCCTGTTGAGCCTAGAAGTAGAACGGCTTACCGATCTCATCCCAACTGATCATCTTTAGTAACGTCTACAAAAAGCACACGTGACCCGAGATTACTAGAGGCTACAGATCCTGAGATGCTATAGACTATTGTTGGACGTAATGACACAGACGAGCAGATCCTAAGGATTAAGGAGAAGCCAATGCATGCCAAGATATACAGTGAGTTCAGACACAGGAACAGGGAGAGGCACGTGGAAGTCACTGCGTACAGCAACGTGCCCCTGAAGGGCTCAGGCTCCCAGCCTGTCATCAATCAGGTGCTGTCCTTTCGTCAAGCTTTTACATTCATCTATCTTTCTAGATAGACTGAGACAAAGCCCTGAAAATTCGTATTTCTTGGTTCAACCTGGCCTGAGGTTTCAGAAAAGCTATTCTCCAAATTATTCTGAGAAAAAGCATGCATTTAAAACACACAGAGGTGGGCAAAAGTAGGTTTACAGTTGTAATACAAATGAATAATACAAGAATACACTGTTTCATGGACTCAGAACTGTAAACCTACTTTTGTTCGCCCTTGCATATACACTCACTTTCCACTGGAGGCAAGAGAAGTTATTCAGTTCAGTGGATTCTGACTTCTGACATACACCGAGTAGCCAAAGCACATGCTTATCTGTAGTATATTCTTTTTTTCTTTTAAGATTTTATTTTATTTAGAGAGAGGAAAGGAAGGGAGAAAGAGACAGAAACATCAGTGTGTGGTTGCCTTTCACGTGCCCCCGTCCCCCACTGGGGACCTGGCCCCGCAACCCAGGCATGTGACCCGACTGGGAATTGAACTGCTGACCCTTTGGTTTGCAGGCCAGCAGTCAGTCCACTGAGCCACACCCCCTGGAGCTGTAATATATTCTATAACAGATATTGGTAATGCTCTCAATTTGTGTCTGAACCATGGAGGTCTTAAAACTATGCCAAATTTTACCAACAGAGGGCTGTTAATATTGTGGGTAAAATGTCTTTGAAATAACATGCAAAACACGTTAGTATGATATCCTTGCAACCTTGGGGTCTTTGCCGTATTCAAGGAGTCCAGCTGTGGCAGGACACCAGCATGCCAGCGAAGGGAACGGGAATGAGCTTCGATAGGGATGAGGGGAGGGAGGGAGGAGAAGAGAGCTTGGATATCTCAAGTTATGAGAATGAGAACCCTTAGCACCTTATATACCTGAGTAGAGGTAAGGGGTACATTTTACCTTCTTTTCGTTCTAGGTGGTATGGGGACTTAACTTTTAAATCTATACTTCAAGTCTGAGAGCACACGTGTCTACAAACGTCACAGAAAACTTCTTTCCTATGGGTCTGCTCAGAGCTGGTAGTCAGGGTGTGATAAAGTGCCCGCCTGGTTCAGCTCTTTACCTGAAAACTGAGAAACGTCTTAGTTTTCCCCTCCTCAATTTTAAGGAAAGAGTAAAGACGAAGAAAATATAAAATGAAGTCACTTTAACCAAGCTGCAAAAATTACTAACACTATGGAAGTTGAGGTGTGAGGAAAGACTCTATCCCTGTTTTAACTTGCCTGGGAAATTAAACTTTTTGAAATTTCCAGTCCTGCATCGACGCCCTCATATACATCTGGACGTACCCCAGGCCTCCAGATAACCTTCTGATGACCCCCCAGAGCGACTCACCTATCCAGACCACCTGACACCCGTCACCCAGAACACTGGGTGTGACTAGTGCCTTCCACCTTCTCCACCACCTGGCATCCGTCATCCAGGCCACCTGACATCTGACAGATAACCATCCTGGACCCATCCGCGGGCTAAAAAGGCAGGACTGGTCATTCTCAAGAGCGTACTTTTCACTGTAAGAACTTCTAACATTCTTCTTTGGAATATTCTATGTTTTTGCCTAGCTGTGTTTCTGGTTCGCAAACTCTAAGATCCTCGAATAAATCTTTATCATTTATTTCTAGCCAAAGCTTCCAGACTCTTTTTTAGTTCAACGGACAATTTTCAAGGAACAAGAGGCCAGAACCAGGGAGGTTCAGTAGCCTCCAATGTTCCTAGGGCTCCAACTCACAAATCTTAGTTAAGAATATGGCAGGGCTTATAAATGGTGTCACTGCCACCTAGAGGTGAAGGGAAGAAACAGCTCAACCTCCCAGAGTCAGGTCAGCCTGCTCTCACCCTCAGATTGTAGTCAAAAGGATGCATCAAAAAATTTAAGAATGTGAAATAATTAAAACACCATTCTAAAATAATAGTTGTCAGAGTACTAGGGAATGCATCAAAGCACCTATACTTAAATAGGTAGTCTTCTTTTAAACCATTCTATTTCCCATTTTTGAAGTGCATTTTAAAAAATAACACATACAGCTTGTTCTAACTGCTCACAGATTGCAGACTACCTTCTAAACTGCCAGGTTTCATAAAGCCACTATGCACAGAGGGAACTTCAGGGAAGGCTAGCTGGTACACACACACACACACGGGGTAGGGTATAAGTAGGAGCACGAAGAGTTTATTCTTGTATTATTTATTAATTATTGTATTATTTTCTATAAAAGCAACTGTAAACCTAGTTTATTCTTTTGAGTTAATAAAGGTACTGCAATATTCATAATCTGCATGTCTTCTTCCATGTAAACAATTGCAAACCTACTTTTGCCCACCCCTATGTAGATAGGTAGATAGATAGATAGATAGATAGATAGATAGATAGATAGATAGATAGAACAGTTTTATGAATTAGTTTTATGGAGGGAAGAACATAAGCAAAGTTATATACTTATTTTAAAAAGTATTTATTGGTTGATTTTATAAAAAGAGGGAGGGAGGGAAAGAGAGAGAAAGATCACTTTATTTGTTGTTCCACTCATCTAGGCATTCATTGGTTGATTCTGGTATGTGCCCTGACCAGGGATCGAACCTGCAACCTTGGTGCATCAGGAGGCCTCTCGAACCAACGGAGCTACCCAGCCATGGCCATGTACTTATTTTAAACATTTTAAAGGGCCTATGGAAACTCTGCCACCTCTAAAATTATCTGGTTATGGGAAACAAAACTTCAAATTATTATAACCTGAACTTAATTTTATACGTCACATGACCATAAAACCTAAAAAAGACTTCACGAAAACACAATAACACAACCAAGGTAAAGCCTATTACTTGCAGGTGAAAAACCAAGCAGCTAAGGCCTCCCACATACAGGGGGGCACGAAACAGCTCAGGCCCTGAGCTCCGCAGTCAGGCCCATGAATTCCAACTCCTGCTCCACTACCAACCCACTGGGATATCCCCGGAAAGTGACTTCGAGTTCCTTCCCTCTCTGACCCTCAGCCTCCTCAACTGCAAAAATGCAGCCACTATTAGGGTATGGCGAGCATTAAAATAATTGTCTGGTCTCTAACAGATAAATGTGGGATATTGTTAGTCTTCCTAGATCAATCCTGAAGAACAATGACAAATCATTTTAATACCCTAAGGTCTTCACGACTGCCATTTCCTGAAAACATGATGTGACCCTGGATCGCTGCGGGGAAAGATGTGTGTTTACATATACACGCTTGTACACACGTGTGCATGAATATGCAAATGGGACTGTAAAGTAACCTGAAGATCATCTGGGCACGCTCTATTTTCCTGAGTTGACTTAACAGAAAGAAAAAGCCTGACCATTACACACTCTTCAATGCATCCACTCTAACAAACACACCCCCCGACATGTCTCCTACCTGGCTAGTCCTTCTTCATAGAGATAGATGACGAGAGGGTCGTAGGAAGTCACGAGCACATACAGGCGCACGTCAAACTTGAAATCTAGAGAAAAATTTAAATTCACAGGAAAAACTAGGTTCACCTGTTTTCTGTTACAGAATAAACAGCACAATGTAACAAAGAACATGAAAGAAGAGCCCTCCTCTCCCCACAAAATACACACTGCCCACACACCTTGCTTTTAGAGGATAATCAGACATTTCATAGATATATGAATGAGAGGGAATTTATATATATGTACTGTACAGTTGTAATATGTATTTGTTATCATGTAGTCCATGAAGCACTTTTAAAAACTTATCTCCTTTCATCTTCAAAATAATCCCATGAGGCAGGTAAGAAACCAGTCTCAGCTCTAAAGCCACAGTTGCCAAGAACTTCATACTGGCTTAATAAACACTGACTAGCGAAGACTATGAGAATGTTAAAAAATTAAGCAAGACATCGTATGGTGATTACCAGAGAGAAAGGGGTAGGGGGAGGTAGGAGGGGGTATAGTGGGGGAAAATGACGGAAAGAGACGTGACCTGGGTGGTGAACACACAATACAATACACAGATGACGTGTCATAGAGCTGTACACCTGAGACCTGTATGGTTTTAGTAACCAATGTCATCCCAATAAATCCAATAAACAAACAAACAAAACAAAACATATGTAGCAAGCTCTAACCCAACCCAGTCAAGGGCCTAAGCCCAACTCACCATCTATGAGCAGGGGGTTGTTAATGTAACGGGAGACCAGGATGTTCTCTTCCAGGGAAATCTGGTTTGGCTATTAGGGTAGAGAAGAATGAAAGGACAGAAATGCAAAGGGACCCCCACATAGCTTACGATATGAGAACAAAGTTCTTGATCTTTTAGAAATGATAATGTGGAAAACCAAAGCTCCAGGTTTCCCTCCGAGCTACCCATGTATTCAACTGGCCACATACCGCACCACTTCCATAAACGCTGACGGTGTCCAATTACAACAGGGGGAAAAATAAATTACACAGCATCTGTCACATAATAAATAAAGCCTAAACAGCTTTAGAGATTTATATACATGATATTAAGTAGTTACATGCCAAGAAAATATAAGCTACTTAATACAAAATTGCTTTCTCCCAAATGTAAGGATGATGCAAAATTTAAAATACTACCATTATTCTTAAGGGAAGGCTTTCATCAAGTTGCTTAGAGAGTTTACAGATCTTCCCCCTGTGAAATAGGATGGATGTCTCACTGATTCACTCACTGGTGCTTGCTGTGCCACTGTATGCAAAGACGGAACTAGATATTTTACCTTTTTTTCAATGAGAAAAGAGTTGTTTTGCAATAAATAATTATGAGTATTGCTAATACTGTATAAGGCACTAGGGAATACAGTGAACAGATCTCATCCCTGTCCTCAGAGCCCAATCCCTACTCCCGAAGAGTTTAATATTTATGTAGAGAGACGGCAAAATACATAACTTAGAAGAACACAAAGCCGCATATCTGCAAGTGGAAGAGGTGAGGGTGCAGGGTGGAAGAGCAGACCAGTTAAGCAGGACCGGTCAGGGAGGGCTTGTCCTGGGAGTGTAGACGCAAAGGTGAGCATCGAAAGCTATCAAGCACATGGTGGAGAGGAAAGGAGGCCACCGAGGGAAGATGGCATGCACGAAACCCAGCAGAACGGACGCGGGGCAGATCCAATGACCTGGGGCTGAAGGACTGAACTGAGCAACAATGAAAGATATGGTCAGACGATTGGGAGGGAGGGACCCCACTGGCAAAGGGATCTGAACCCCTGGCAAGGGGCATTTCGAGTGAACGTGGTGGGAAGCAGGAAGTTACTGCGGAGAGGTAAGTAAACAGTAAGACTACAATATCTGACATTGAGCGACTCTGTGTGGGATTGGGCTAAGACGGAAGTCAGCTGGAAGTCACCGCAATCCATATAGGACAAAGAACTCCAAAAGGGGAGTAGCTATCAGACTAACTGTGACAATGATAGCTACAGTAGCAGCAACAGAAATCACTATTAACATCTGCAGTGAAATACAAAATTTAATAAGTGTATTGAACAGTTGCTCTGCATTGTTCTAATTCTTCACAAGTGTCCTTTCACTTAACCCTAACCCTGACTCCTTGAGGCAGGCGTACCACGCCCCAAACATTAAGCTGAGGCAGAGAGAACCAGGGCTGCTCAAAGCCACACAACTGCTCAGTGACAGACAGCGGCGTCTGAACCCAGGCAGTCTGCCTCCGGGGCTTCCCTCTTGAGCACTATTCACGCCTTTTTCCACAGCTCTGAACTAAAAATAATTGTCCCCCACATTCAAAAGTTTTTCTTTACAATGACGCATTTTCTATCCCAAATACTGCACTTATCATAAAACAGGGATGCTTCCGTGACACATCACGTATCTGCAACCACAATGAGCACCTCCAGAGTCAGGGTGATGAGACCGACCCCCTCCCCCCGCCGTTCCCACGCTCGCCATCTCAAAGTTAGAACACAACTTCCACAACCTGGGCATCATGTGGGCACCATGACATCAGTACTGACTCACACGCACGGGCTCGGTCACCCACAGCGTGTCCTGACTCCCTCACATTTCTTGATCAGCTTCTCACAAGTAGCACTATCTCCACTCTGAGTAAGCTCAGTAAGAACTGATATGATTGCACAGTTCAAAGCAGCCAACTGCAGGATGCATTCCAAAACTGAAATTAAACCATTGCTGCTCTCTCTTCCAAGTGAGTAACCCCTAGGGGCTGCACCAGATGCACGGCTATTCCACTTCCCCCGAACCAGAGAACACGCCAGTAGTGGTCTTCACGACACATTGAATGTCCATGCCATTTCCTCTCCCTTCCTTCTTCACCACACACATTTGTCCTCTGAGTCAGGCATGACATAATCTCTTGCATTATTTGTTCCATCGTCTGTACCTCTCATTTTTATCTGCATCAGGAATTAAATTGTAAGCGCAGAGAAGGAAAGAATGGTTTGGGTACAGTTTCTTTGTATACTGCTCTATACTGATAAGCAACTAATGAGGGCTTTTTCCTATCTTCAAGCCTGTTTCCTTTTCACTGATCCCCAATTAACTCATTTTAAATTATTTCAATTCCAAGCTCAAATTCCCCTCCAAAGTATGCAAATCTGAATTGTTGGGAAAGTTGGAAAAGTCCATTTTTCTAATTGGACTTTAAGATTAGAGCTCATGGTATCTATTAGATCACTGCACTGGTTAGGATCGTATGCTCTGGCATCAGCTAGACCTGGGTTACAATCTTGACTCTGCCACTTACTAAGGAAACAACAGCAATGATCTCATAGGGTTCTTATAAAAACTAAGTGAGATTATATTTGGAAGGCACAGTTGCAGGCACATAGTAAGTGCTCAAGAAATACTGGTTGCTATTATTATTGAAAATTCAATAGTATGTATGTGGTTCTCTTTATTAATTCCCGTAACTCAACAGCATTCATACAGCATGCCACATGCCATTCTACTCAGAGCATGCACTGAGTTATAACGAAGATCCATAAGAATTAGGAGATAGTCCCTCTTCCTCAAAAGGTTTTAGGCAGTGACAGCACCTAGCACACAGCAGGCATTCCCTAAGTATTTGCTGAACAATGAGAATAAAGAGCACATAAGATAACAGCATATAAACAAACAGAAACAAGAGAGCTGTTCAGAGTTACTTTCACAAGCGTTAAGAGAGAACAGGGCGGCTTAAATACACTTTTGACACTTTAAAACCTCAGGGAAATATTAATATTGCATTTACTATGAACAATGGGTGAGTGGGGAATGACTAAATGTGACGTCTATAATCAGATTCATGCCCTAATCAGAAAGCACCAGACCTTTCCCCTCCTCAATCTGAATACACTAAATTGGGGAAACATGGCATTTAGTCATGGTTACTGAAGGATCTGGCCCAAACACCACTCTGCTCCTTTATGAGGCATTTCTAGAGTTAAAGAGCACGTTATTAAAAGGCGTGTCAGCCAATCTGCCGAGATGCTTCCATCTGTAGGGGCTCACACCTCTCTCTCCAGTATTACATAAAAGTCATGTTTTTTCTATCCTTTATCCTGTTCTCGTAATGGTAAAAGTTGCTATTTGCAGATATTTTCCAAAAGGTTATGACTATTATTGGGAAGGTTTAATAAGAGGCCCTCTCACTGCAGCAGGAAGACAGGGTATGATGTTTTCATTTGGCCCTCACACCTAACTCCACCCCCTGCAACATCCCTCACCCACTCACATTAGTGCTGCTCACAGACCCTCCGCTGGAGCACTCCCTCCCTACCCCCTAAAATCTAAAAGCAAAGCAGGCAGCAGCCTTGGAAAGAGTTACTTCATCCAGTTGGCTAACGGGTCACATATTCCATGGGAAAGGATCCAGGTATGGAAAAGAGGAGGTGGTTAGGCCTGTGTGTAAGGACAGAGAGGAGTATTAACTACATGGTTCTAAGGTCTGGGTAGAAGGTGATAAAATTCCAGTTTTGGAGTGAGATGGGAATATCTTCCCATTATGTCCACATGTTGCCAGCTCCCCTAGTGCCTGCTGGCATCTTCCCAGGCTTCTGTCTGGCACCTCCACCAAATACCTCAAAGAATCAGACTCATTCCAAAAGAGGGCCAAGGGTCCAGCCAAGTACTTTGATCTATGCAGGGGGTCTCCAGGGATTCAGCCCAGGGAGAGGTAGGAGGGAGGACAGCCTGCCAAACGCATTCTCTAAAGACTTGTCACCCCCTTTATGAGGCTCAGTATCCAGGGAAGAGTCAGGGCATGGGGTTCTCAGCCCCACCAAGGAAAGTTTAACTTTTCTATTCTTTATGATGTTGGTTTTGAAATAACAAATCACTAGGGCAAAAGAGCATTCCAAAAGAAAAAAGCCCCAGATGAGCTGGGAATAGATGCTATTCATCTTGACTCATGTCTAAGAAAATAAAAAGCAAACTCGTACCACCATTGACTTCCAATAGCAATCCATTTGGCTGCTAAAACCCGAATCCAAGCTAGTGCCGTCTATGAGACTCAAACAACGCTGGAGCTCCCAGCACGGAGCTGAAGGAAAAGCTGTTGGACAGGAGCCTTCACGCCAAGGTCAGAACAGAGACAAGACAAGAGATCTGACCAGGGCCTTCTGTCATAAGAGACCCAGGGTCCAGGGCTTCCCGAGTGCCTCAGGGCCAGGTCACAGGACTTGTAGCTGGGGCCCGAAACTGTAATACTTGCTGTTTCAGAACCAGATCCTCCATATCTTCAGCACAAAAGGCCTGGCCATCAGTGTTTATAATACAGTTTTTAGTCCAGACTGAATTTAAGGATTTTTCACCATGAAAGACCTGTCAGAGAGTGAGTCTCTGCACATATAGGAAACAGCTCAGATCTTATGGAGAGAGACTCGGGGGATTTAAAATGGAGTACTGAGCACACACATCTACCTCCCCGCCTCCCTTCCAGAGTCCCACTGGAAGGACAGGGAAGATACTTTCTAAAAGAATGAAATGATAACAAGGTTAGAAGCAGTTAAAGGAACCAACAACAGACAAAAGTGTAAGGAGATCCTGTAAGATAGAAAGCAGGTGGGAACAGGTTGAGAAAAGAGAGCAGGGGCAGCCCCATATCAGAGGTGAGTGTGATCTGCCCAAGGAGGCCTCTGAGAAGGTCCCAAGCTAGTAGTGAACAAACAGGAGAGGAGCGGGTCAAGGGACAAGAGTCAGATAAGTAATTAACACACAGCAATGGGAAGAGTGAGGCCGGCAGGCCTTCTCCAACACCCAAAGCTTTGTCCTCAGGGTAGCACCTAAAGGTGACACTGGGGAGGACATCTGGTACGAGTGCAGGGATCTGGAAGAGGGGAACTTGAGGCCACGTTAACCCCCAACATGCTTGGGGGGGAAGAGAGGAAAGGTAGCCCTGAGCCAAAGAGGAATCACCAAATCTTCCACTGTCTTCACAGCCAGGCCTGCCCGGTTTCAGGGGGGATGGAGGAGGCATGCTCCTCCCCGCTCACACCTACCTAAGGGGCAGCCTGACAGCCAGCACGCTCTGACCTGGCGCAAAACTCAGACAGCCTGCCGTCCAGGGAGAAGCTCCTGGGGAATCAGCCCTACACAACCGCAGGAAGAACCCAGGCCAGCTGTCAACCTCCATCAGCCTAGTCTTTTGTGCATAAATGTGACTCAACACATCTATGGTCACTGAAATTGAGAAAAACCAGTAGAAAGAAAAGACGATCCCTAAGAAAATTCACAAAACAGAGAACTTTTATAAACTTTCAACCGGTATCTTCAGAAAGACCAACAGGCAAACGGCATCCATTCAGCGACGACGGGCTGTTAACAAGAAAGTAAATCAGAAAATCAAGAGTTTCTGCAAACAAGGACAGCCGACAGCAAAACGCAGTAAACGGAACAAAGAAACGGGGAGAGCTCGAGCTGGGGGTCCGGGAGATGAAGCCAGGAGAGAGACGGAGGATCTAAGCGAGGGAAAAGGTGACATGAGGAAAGACCCAGACTGCCTCACAAAGGAGTTCTAGACACAGAAACAAAGACAAAAAATAGGGATCATTTTCCCTGAACTAAGGAATAACATTAGTTTCTACATGAAAATGGCTGACCGAAGAAAGAATAAATTTTTTAAAAGACCCAGACTGAAATGTTGGTTAAATTTCAGAATTCTATGCAGTAAAGTTTCTATTAAGTTTTTCACTCAATATACATGAAGCAGAGAAACTGAATCATAGTCATTGAAGAGAATGTAAATGTCTAAAAATCTTTAAAATATAAAAATAAAAAGTAATCCAACCTAGAGGTACAAGGTGGAAGGGAGGGGAGCACGTGATTTCAGGACCACAAATAGCAGACTGGGAGTAAACACACACAATGCAAAGCTGAGAAAAGAAGAAACACAGCTCAGTTATATTAGGCTGCTAACTACTATTACAAGTCTAGGGAGTGAGGCTGTGGTCAGGATTTTTTATTTATTCCATGTATGTTTTTGACTTAAAAACAACTTTTAATGAGGATTTTGCAAAGAATTAAGATACTGATGACTTCTGAAAGAAAACAGGAGGATGAGGAGGATGAAGAGGGAGGGAGGTGGGGAGGGAGGGAAGAACAACAAGGACTCACACGGGCCTGTGTTACTTTCCCTGATGGCTTTGAAGGCAGGATCCCACAGCTCTGCTCACAATGAAAACTAAATGTTCATGCTATTAATTAATGCTTAGTCCTGAGGAATTAACATGATATCATGCTGAAAGTGGAAAAGATACCTCTGTTCTGACACCAAAGGCTGCCCCCCCCCAAAAGAAATTGGATCAAGTCACTTTTCGGCCAGAGGAACTGTTATGGAAGGAAGTTACAGCCGACAGACAACCCAGACCTACCCTCAACTCACACTTCTGAATGTAGGTTTCAGAAGGGAACACCTGCTCTTACTGACAAGGAACCATGCTGGGAGCTAGAACAAAGGGTGAAAGGGAAGAACAGAAAAGAAGGGGGGCTGTGCTGGATACTTACATTGTTGATCAGGTAGACGCCCCGCCCCCTAGAGGAGGCCACTGGTTTTACTATCCAAGGTCCCCGATCCTTTGAATATGAATCTGCTCAAAATATTGGGAGACAGAAAGTGGGAGAAAGAAAGGGACGTGAGTTTATCAACTTAAATTTCAACACTGGTTATCTACTCAGGTACCCAAAGAATCTTCCAAATTTCTAAGTGGAGGAGGGCAGCAGCTAAAGTAACCTATATTTTTGGACTAGTCTTAGAAATTAAACAAGAACAGACACAGAGACCGAGAGAGAGGGAGGGGGGTAGAAGAGAGGCGGAGAGAAAGAGAAGAAAGAGGGAGAGGGAAAAGAGAGCAGGAGCAGACAGCAAAATTACGGCAAATGCTACATAATATATTTTTTCACCATTTCCCCTCTTGAACAAGAGGATGGAACGAAATCAAAATTTTACAATTGCCTGCCAAACATCAGGACGTGGATGTCTGCAGGCACCTCGAATCCAAACCTGGCCCCAAATCCAACAATCTTCCCCTTTAACGCTCCTTGCGGTCCTGGTTACACTCTCTGGGTAGAGACTTGATCTTCCCAGCTTCTCAGACTCACACCTTTGGAGAGATCTTCGACCCCTGCTTCACTACTCACAGCCAGTTAGTAATCCTTATTCCTTCCACCCTTTCCACGCTGGCTACCTAGTTCAATCCACCTACACTTCTCAATAACCTTCAGGGTGACCACTGTGTTTCTTGCCCCTGCTCCCTCCAGTTCACTTCGCGCGGCTGTTTTTGTAAAGGCCAGCCTGTTCACCTCCCTTTCCTTCTCAAAAATCTCCTGTTGCGCGCACTCGAGTCAGCACTGGAGGGTCAGAAACACAAGAGCCGTGGAGAAAACAAAACTGCAAGTTATAAGATAAGAGGTGGACACGACAGGAAAAGAGGAGAACTTAAAACAGACTTTCCGAAGAAGGGGAATGTCGCTTTGAAAGAGGAAGTGGTAGGAATAGATGGGTTTCCCTCAAACACATAAATTTAACAACACAACGAACCTAATGATGCTGGACTTCTCCCCTGTGGCTTTAGGCTGAGAGGCCACCAACTCTGGATGACTGGCAAAGAGGGGCTGGGATTCCGGCGAGACTGGCACCAAGAAGACCCTCCTCTGCCATACCTTCCTGGCCCTCCCTCTCCCGCAGACACGGCCAGTCCCCACGAGAGTCTCTGGGTGGGGACAGCAACAAGGGATTTGTTCTGGGGACTGAGGAACACCCTTTGCCTGTAAGAACTGCCCTGGAGCTAAATGTGGTGGCTTTGGGCTGCCGCTGAGTTAATTCTGTGTGTACTTTTGACCTTTGGAATTCGTTTTAGTTAAAAAGCAGAACACATAAAAGTGTGAATGACTGCTGAAGAAGCAATTCTACTGAGAGAAGGGTTAGACGTGGACTGAGGGAGGAACGCTACCTCTATTCAAGCATCTGAATGGGCTTCCCCAGCCCTCCACCTGCCACCCAAGGGTGGGGTATTCCGAACAGCAGAATCAGCAACACAAAGCAGAGAAAGGGAATTTGCAAGTTAGATCCCTTTCATCTTTCACAGCGAATTATTCTGGACTTTCATTTCTTGTAGGGAATGCAACAACAGGAAGTGTCCCTATTGGGCACCCTTTCACATCGCCACCATGTTGGCCGAGGCATTTTTACGCTATCATGCCGGTTTACAACATAATTTTTAACTTTTATTATGCAGTGATACAGTGCAACATGATCTGAAACAGGAAACAACACTGAACTCTTATTAAGCACATATAAAGCACCATTCCACGAGCCTTACATGGACTCACCTACCTAAACTTCCCAACGACACTGTAAGGCACGTATTGGTGACAGTCTCTTTTCAGAGGAGAAAGTGACAGAACAGGGAGTTATTACATTGGCTAAAGTCACATATCAAAAATTCTTAACTAGAAATTTTCAACTTTGAGTGCACTGCAGCTTTGAGGTTAACTTAATTCATCTGATTTGACATTCTATTCTGACCCATTTCAGAGTCCTCTGTGGGCAAACACCAAACCGTCAACCTGTGCTCCCAGGGGCGCACCGCGTGCCATGAGTGAAATGCCTCCACCAAGGCAGATCCTGATGAGCGAAGTCCCAGGAGATGAACACTCCACTGGGTCCGATCAGGCCCGATTCTTAACTCCAACTGGTTAAAAGGATCAAGTCAGGAAGTCTAGACAGGGCTTTCTCTTCCTTTCTCCATGCCTCCTCTACCCTAAGATAGGAACAGTCTCTCTCTTGGAAAACTCTCTGCCTGCCTGTCCTCTCTGTGTTGTCCCTGACCCTCCCACAGACACTTCTCTCCCCAGTGATTCTGGGGAGCGGTCACTGTGCACGCAGGGCCTGGCGCCTTCAGCCAGAAAGCGCAGTGGTGCCGAGCACAGCCTCTGACGCCGAGCTGCCGGGCTGAACCCTGATCCTGCCATCTGCAAGCTGCCCCTCTTACAGAAAGTTCCTTCACCTCTCTGTGCCTTAGTCCCTTCACCTGTAAAAGTGGGAATAATAATAGTACCTGCCTCGGAGCGATGGCACCACTCAGAAGAGGACCTGATAGAAAGGACATGCTCAATAAGGGTTAGCTGTTAGTGTCTTTACTGATTAAACTCTCACAGAAGCCCTGCCTCGTGCCTGATCTGCACACTAGGCCTGCTGAGTCGGGCTCGGCCCCACAAAGGAAAGCCCACAATAGCCCATCTCCTCTGCTTAGACCTGCAGAGGTAAGTTCACTTCAAGGCAAAAGAAGTGAGATGCCCTCCGACACCTAGACGCAGGCCACGTGTCCCTAGCTAGCTTTACCAGCAATACAGCTGACATTTGGGTTCCTATCTGGCTCCCACGTATACTTTTTCCATTTGTCTGAACTCCAAGGAAAAACAGTGAGACTAAATGATGCCTCCAAACACCAAAAGATCCACGATACTTTACCCCCCAAAATATAAGCCACGCAAGTCCAGAAATCAAGGTGACGGGAGAGACACCGAAAAAGGGTGCACGTGTAGTTTATATGCAGAAATATACACATCCTAACATGTGCACTAACTCTTGTCAATGAAGAGACTGCTGTACAAGACAAGAGCACATCTGGATGACACCAATGTGCCCTTACATAAATGATACTAAGAAAAACATACAGGTAGGCAGTCAGAATAAAAACAGCTTTAAAGTTATCTCTGCAGTTGTTTTACTAAAGAAACACAGCTTTTTTAAAGATTTGAGAAGCCACAATAGGTACCAACTTGAAGCAGCCCTTGAGGTAAGTCGGCCCCAAGTTCAGCTGCTGGGGATGGACACCATGAGTCAAACTTACTACAGAATTCCGCGTACTCAGCTGGCAGCAGGAAGGTCTGAGGGAGAATGTGGAAAGTCTTGAATCCATGCGTATGCTGCATTCGAACGATGTTTTTGTACAGTCGGTCCTTGCGGGTTAGTTCATATGACCTTGAAATCGCAACAGTATTTCCATTTCAGTAAACTCTGACTCCGAAGTTTCCCAGTGTATCACATTCTAAAGAGTTCACAGTTCTGGAGCCGTTACTGGGGACAGTAGCAGGTCCCCAATCTATCACTTTGTCAACCCCAAAGATCCATTAATCATTTTCATGAAATGGATTTCTTTGGTCAGATTTATTCATTAAGGAATAATATATGTATAATTCTATGATTCTGAATAAACATACAGTTATGCAACCACCACCACAGTCAAGAGACAGAACAGTTCCAACATCCCAAAAAGTTACCTTGAGCCCCTTGTAGTCCACCCTTCCCGTCACCGCCAGGCCCTGGCAAACACCCACCCCTTTTCTGTCCCTATACTTTTGCCTTTTCCAGAAAATCAAATAAAGGGAATTATATGGCATGTGTAAGACTGGCTTCTTTCACTGAACCTGACACACACTGAAACTCATCCTTGTGGTGCAGGGTCCGTATGTCACTCCTTCTCAGGGCCCAGTAGCAACCCACTGCGTGTGTGCACCGCAGTTTGCTATCTGTTCGCCCGCTGAAGGACACATGAGCTGTTTCCGGTTGTTGAAGATTATGAATACAGTCACTGTCAGCATCTGTGTACAGGTTTTTATGAACGTCAGTTTTTATAAGTTTTTGTGTGAACATACATTTTCATGTCCCTAGAAGCGGGACTGCTAGGTTTACTAAGATTGTTTAGTAAGTAGTATTAGTTATCTATTGCTGCCTAATAAATTACCCCCAAACACAGCAGCTACAGAAAAGTAAACAAACATTTTCTGTCTCACACGGTTTCTGTGGGTCAGGAATGCGGAGGTGGTGAGGTAGTTCTGTCTTGGGGGTACCTCGTGAGGTTACAGGTAAGCCGCTGGCCAGGCCTGCCTTCGCCAGGCCTGCTGGGGCTGGAGGACCTACTCTCCAGAGAGCTCACTGGGGGGCCGGCTGTGGGCGGGAGCTCCAGCTCTCTCCACGTGAATCTGCCCACGCAGCTGACTGAGTGCCTTCTTTGACATGACGACTGGTTTTGCCCAGATCAAGTGATCCAAGAAACCGCAAAACATAAGCCACTGCCTCGTTCATGACCTGGTCTCAGAAGGGACACAGTATCACTTTGGCCACAACCTATTCCTTAGAAGACAGTCACTAAGTCTATTCAAAAACAGAGAAATTAAGCTCAGTCTTCTGAAGGCAACGTCAAGGAATTCGTGGACACATTTTAAAGCCACCACATACGTGTATGTTTCATTTTGTAAGAAACGGCCAGACTGCTCTGCAGAGTGGCCGCACCATCCCGCACTTCCCACCGGCATAACTTCAGTGTCCCGGCCGCACTGCGCCCTGAGCAGCACCAGGCGTGTCTAGCTGTCCTGCCCGTCTGTAGCCACTCCAGCGTCCTAGTGTGTGGCAGGGCCTCCTGTGGTTTTAACCTGCGTTCCACTAACGGCTGCCGACACTGAGCATCTTTCATGTGCATCTTCTCATGTCTGTGTATCCTCCCTGGTGAAGTATCTGTCCAAATCCTCCGCCCATTTTGAAAAAGAGGGTCGTTCATTATTGAGTTCTGACAGTTTATTATGTATTCTAGATAATAAAGTCTTTATTTATCAGACACATGTTTTACAGGTATTTCCTCCCAGTCTCTGGCTAGTCTTTTCAAAGAACAGATATTTTAAATTTTGATGAAGTCCACTGTATCATTTTTCCTCTTATTGTTATATCTAAGAAATCTTTACCTAATCCAAGGTGATAAAAACTTTCTCCTATGTTTTCTTCTAGAAGTTGTATGGTTCTAGGTTTTACATTTAAATCTATGATCATGTCAGGTACCTGAAATGGCGCAAGGTAGCTACAGAGCATTACCTGGGAAAGTGATTAACCTTTTGTACTTCAGAGAGGGTGCGAAGTAAGAAGGGCTTCAGGTGGGATCCTGTCCACATCAGGTTATAGTCAGTGCTGCTTGGGTGAACCTGGAGGCACATACACAGACAAGAAAAAAACCATCAGCGATAACCCCTCTCCAGGAAGAACCCTGGATGAAAAGTCTCTTTGACCTTCTGATGGCAAATCAGACTCTTCACCCATGAAGTACTCACAGGAGTGGCCCAGTCAGTGCATGAGCCTAGCACGACAGAAAGGGAAGACATAAAACACGGGGGTAATCAAGTTTAAAGAATGGAAGAGTTGGGTAAGTCTCAGACACAAAAATTAGAACAAATTAATCCTGCTAAGGAAGTCCACGATGCCTCTTAATATTCCTGCGTATCAGTGTGAGAGAAGAGGGCCCAATCCCAGCACTCACTTCTCAGAGGCTTGCAGATGCTGGGTATAAACTAGTGATCAGAAGCAAAAACCCAGAGCAGCAAACCAACTTGGAATTCATTCATTCAGTCATTCATTTATAAGAATTCATTTGTCCATTCTTTCAACAATTGTTTTCTTTGCCTATGATATGACAGGTGCCACATTAAACCCCAGAGATAAAACAGCAACAAGACAAGATATAAACTGGTATTCAGAACTTCAAAGTGTCTACTTCAGACCTCAACCTAGGATAAGGAGCTGGCAACCAGACCTTTAGCAACTGTCTCAAAATATCTATAGTGGAAGTGTGTTCAGCATTGTTCCTGTCTCTTTTGATGTCAACATCCAAATTTTCCCAGTTTTCTTCAGAAATAACATATTCTGGTTTTAAAGGGCCTGCCAATTACTTATCTTTCTCTTCCCCCAAGGAGAGAATCCATGACCCAAGCTGGACCAGTCATTCTATCCCCAAGGAATGAAGAATGTGATTCTTGAATGAAGACACAAGGACAATGAATGGAGCAGAGTCACTTCCAGGGAGTGCCTACAAGAGATGGTCCTGCAGATTCTCGTCCCAGATCCCTGGAGCTGTCCTGTCTGTCTACTTCCCATGGCCTGCCTTTTCAGTTTTTCCTCTGATCCTGTAGCCATCTGGTGTACACTTCTCCTACAAATCCCTTTTGGTTTAAGTTAGAGTCTGTTTCTGGTGCTTGCAATCAAAGACATTTAATTAAGTAACAAAGAATTCCTTACAGGCAACTCTGCCTCTAGCCTAAGCCTAAAAGCATAACAAGAAAAAAAAATTTTTTTCATTGTGGAAATGTTTTCCATGTATTGCAACGAGAAAGTGGAAAACCCACTCAGAAACTCCATGCAAACTCTGCATCACCACTGAGCACTGGTCCCACGTGCTTTCAGGAGCTGGCGGTGGTAACTGAGAGTCAGGTGGCTAGGATTTTCAGCTTTTGGACAGATCAGGTGAAGCGGTCGAATGAGCTTACTTCATGAAATCCGTGGGCTGTCAGAATGCTGCGTACCAGGCGACTGTCCGTTCGCACGATCTTGTAAGACAAATGGTAACGTTCTAGAGAAAGACAGAATCAAGTTCAGCAACCGGAGAGTTAACTGCAGAGACAGAAATAAGCTGTAGGGGTGGCTTGCTTCAGTGCACTGAGTAACGCCACACGGCTCTCCTTACGCTACTAAAGGTACAGGGCGCACACTGCTTTGGGCCAAGGGTTCTTAACCTGCAATTTGTTGGGGTCACTGAACATGCATGGGGGGGAGGGGAGTGACATCTCTGTCTTCACCAGTTTCTAACTGACACTGAACACTACCTTCAATTAGGGATGTAGGCAGCAAGGCAGAGTATTGTTGGCAGCGCCTGTGACCCTGCCCCCAGGAGAAATCAGGCATTCTAGTATCATTTTGTAGTTGCTCCAGCTATCTCAAAATATCTCTTATCCTCACAGCATTTAAAATTCGTGGAAGTTAACAGACCTACCATTAGATCACTATTTAATGCACAAATAAAAAGGCATATATATCACCATTTGGGATTTTAAAAATATCTTGATGGTATATATCAACAGAATGGATTTTCTTTGTAGTCATATGTAATTTCTTTATACACTTAAAAAACATTCTGAGCCCTGGCTGGTGTGGCTCAGTGTTGTCTGGATGTTGCCCCACAAAGCGAAAGGTCACTGTTCACTTCCCAGTCAGGGCACACGCCTGGGTGGCCGGCCTGGTCCCCGGCTGGGGCACGTGCGAGAGGCAACCGATTGACGTTTCTCTTGAACATCATCAGTGTTTCTCTCCCTCTCTTTCTCCCTACCTTCCCCTCTCTCTAAAATAAATAAATAAAATCTTAAAAAAAAAATTCTGAAAAGAGACTGATTAGAACCCACTGCACCAAAAAGGTTGGAACCCCTGCTCTAGCCAGTGCTCTGTGTGCAGTGACTGGTGACCAGTGTATCTCAGACCAAAAGTTACAAACTGGTGACCTGAGGGCCGAAACCTGCCTGCAGACATGGTTTGCTCCTTCCTCGTTGTGCTTTAAAACTAAAACTGAATTAATTGATACCCTTTTGAAATTGGAGGAATCCGTATAAAAAAATCTACATTTCTGGGCTTCTCTCAAAAACCCTGGGCTCGCGCTCGCTCGCTCTGTCTGGCACGGCCAGGGTCAACCACAGAAGTGCAAGTGCTTCCACACTGCCCAGTTCGGTGGAACCTCTGCCAGCCTGCTCCGCTCACTCCCACTCCCCGCCTGGCGCCTGCAAGCATTCTGTGCTCGAGGCCCCTGTCTAAGAGGACAGTCTGTAATCTTGTGAGATTTCTGCACATCCCCGAGGACTAACACCCTGGCCCATTAAATTCTATCTCTTTCTATGCATCACTGCAAAGAGCTTGAAAACATTAGCTAAGAATTCTATAGAACAATTTTTGAAAAGGACTGCATATTGCCCTTGTTCTTATGGAGATATGAAACATTTGAACTAATTCTCAAATGTGGGGAAGGGGGAGAAAGAGAAGCAAATATGACAAAATGTTAATACCTGGTGAATCTACACAGACAGTACACACGTGTGCACTGTACTATCCTTAAACCTTAGACAATGAAAGAATATTGGGGCTTTTCATTATGATAACTGTGATCACGACATCTCCATTTCTGCTCTCGCAAAAAGCCAAAACGTCAACCGCTGGAGGCCAGGACTGCCCCGATTCTGTGCCTACTCTGCAGCACTTGCCTCGCAGAACCAGGCCTCAGGGAAGGGGACCGGTGGAGTATGTGGAAAAATACAGAATGGTGACACAGGGACCGGGGTCTCTGGAACCCAGCTGCCAGGGTTCAACCCTGGCCCTCCCCTCTCTAGGCTGTCATTCTGAATAAGCCCCTTCCTTCTTCTAGGCTCAACTTCCTCACCTTTAAAGTGGAGTTGACAGCAAAGATACTTACCTCATAGAGTAAGTATTTTCATATGAATTCACTGAATCAGTTAATACCTGAAAAGCTTTTAAAATAGTTCATACACAATAAAATTTTTATATAAGAGGAGAAACATAGTAAAATAGCTATTAGTACATAGTATCATACACAGTAAATTATACATGTTATATAGCAAATAAAAAATAAAAATGTTATTACTATTCCTTGTCCTACTTCTCCTAATATAGAAGAAAAATGTAATCATCACTGCACTAAGTGGCAGACCTGACTCTCACAGTATGTAAGTGTTTAGTAAGCAATGATCGATCCTTTTAATCCATACCTACTGACTGTGACCCAGCTCGGACGCATTGAACACGTTCCAAAAGGGGGGTGCAAGAAAGGCAGGGCGGAGTGATACAGAGCGACCATGAATGCTGGTGACTGTCACTCAAATTCATGCTCTGTGTCCAAGTCCTGTGACCAGCAACGCTGATTACCAGTATGTGTATGACCAGACGCTGCAAACCAGTGACCCACAAGCCAAGTCCAGCCTAAGGACATGGTCTGTTCATTCCTTGTGGTGTTTTAAATGTAAAATTGAATTAGTTTCCAGCCTTTTAAAATTGGAACAATTCACATAACCATTTAGAGCTCTGGGCTTCTCTTGAAAAACCTGGCCACTCTAGCTCTCTCTCCCCTGGCAAGTCAAACGGAGACTTGCAGGTATAAACTGAACCTGCCCAGTCGCCCCAGAAAGAGCCACTTTGCCCATGTTTCCTTCCACATAAAAACAAGATCCAGGGCATGGTCCTCCTTGACTACTAGCAAACTCCAAACGTACTAAAGCCTCTGAATGCACGCTGCATCAATCCACGGTGAGCCTGCACAATTTTCCTCTTCTCCAACCACTTCCATGTATCTCAGGAGACAACATGAAGTGCTGGGATCCCTGGCAAGTTCCAGGACCGACTGTAGCAGGGCAAATAAAAACAAGGAACCAATAATCTGTTGGCACAGAAGCACCTAGGAAATGGTGAAGTGTCCTAAGGGCATTGGTCAAAACCAGCAAGGGAAACTAGAATGAGGGTAAAACCGAAGCTTTTTTGCACTGACTGGTATGGCTCAGGAGATCAGGCATCGTCCTGCAAAGCAGAAGGTCACCCGTTGGATTCCTGGTCAGGGCACGTGTGTGGGTTGTGGGTTCAGTGAGCGCCTCTAAGAGGCAGCCAATCGATGTTTCTCTCTCACATGAATGAAAAACTGACGTTTTTGACTTTTAGGATACAAGAATAACCCCGTTAAGGGCAACACAGTATAGCTTGTCCTACTGCCAGAAAACTACAATCGGGACTTCCAGCCAAGATGGAGGT